>OW028581.1:5970646-6010646 GCA_932294295.1 Alitta virens
GTCATCCAAGGCTAGACAGTAAACATTCTATTTCGAATAAGAATGATTTTGATCAATAACTTCAGTTTACAATGCACGGGGGCTAAGTTAAATATTTACCCCATTTTAGACAATGCATAAAGGGCCTGGGATATTTAAGGACAAAGAGGGGTGGTTAAAGACAAATATATTGTCTTTTAAGGACAAAAATTACAATTCAGGACAAAAGACTACGATTTTTTGTACTATGATCATTATACTAAATAAAATTATTGTTTTCCTTTTCTTATTTTTAATTTATCTATCTATTTATATGTTAATTTCTATAATTGGGATTGAAACTATATGGTTTTATTTTAGAGGACAAATAGATTGTTTTTAAGGACAAAATTATATAATATTCATGAAATTTACAAACACATATCTTTTGCATTTTTATTTCATTTCTGTATAATTACTATCATCATTTTTTATTTGTCAATTTTTTTTAAAAAAATTTGGAAGGGGGGGGGGGGTTACGAAGCTTTGTTTTCCAGGGGCTGGGGGTTAAATTAGCCACCCCTCGCAACAGTAAACGAGATGTTAATTAGCCCCTTAATGTGATAATGACATGTCAAGTTCAATTGCCTGCCTTAAGATCAAAAATATTGCAAAAATTATGATTTGTATACATTTTGAAGAAAACTAACTGACTGACTGACTGACTGACTGGACAAATTACCTGACAAAATATTTGAATCAACAGATAGATACATAGATAGATATATATATAGATAGATAAGATAGATCGATAGATAGATAGATAGTTAGATAGATAGATAGATAGATAGTTAGATAGATAGATAGATAGATAGTTAGATAGATAGATAGATAGAATATTTGAATCAACAGATAGATAGATAGATAGATAGATAGATAGATAGATAGATAGAATATTTGAATCAACAGATAGATAGATAGATAGATAGATAGATAGATAGATAGATAGATAGAATATTTGAATCAACAGATGGATAGATAGATAGATAGATAGACATATAGATAGATAGATAGATAGATAGATAGATTGATGGATTGATTGACATTTTTGACAGTGCTTAACTACAACTTTACCATGCGTTTTGACTAAAACTACCAGCCCTAATTTCCTATTACAACTTTGTAAGATAATACACAATTATCTCAATTTACTAAAGGGGTGTAAAAATGTGTATATTATTTCAGGGGTGACCATCTGCTCTTAACCCCCCCTCCCCTCCCCCCAAAGTTCTAAATTTCCAAATTTACATTAGGGGGGGGGGGGGGCTCATTGTAAATACAAATTCAGGGCATATCAAGTTTCTATGAGTCGTATGAGGAACTGACTTGAGTTTAACCCCCCCCCCCCCTGTCCCCTCCCCCCATCCCAACACTTGATGATTCTGTAAAACAGTAATACCTCATTATTAAGACCACCCCATACAGTTCGACCTGCATTTAACTAATTATTTTGTGCTGTCGAAAAAGGGTTGACTATAGCTGGGTTCAGCTATATCTGGTCTGGATTTAAAACATAGGCAAACAAAAGTTATTAATATTTAATATTTATTTGTTGGTATATCGAAATGTGTGACTAATACAAGACAGCTATTGGACAGTGCATGACCCCACCCATAGGGTAATTGCATAACATAGTGTGGACTCCCAGTAGACTTATCATCTCATCATTACGACTGCTTCTTGCAGGTGGTCATATAAGCTGACTAAGCTTCAGACCCAGTAGCATTGAGACATAGACTGTATTAGACTTACCAGTGAGGTGGTCTTAATAGTGAGGTGGTCTTAATAGTTAGGTGGTCTTAATAGTGAGGTGGTCTTAATAGTTAGGTGGTCTTAATAGCGAGGTGGTCTTAAGAGTAAGGTGGTCCTAATAGTGAGATGGTTTTAATAGTTAGGTGATCTTAATAGTGAGGGGGTCTTAATATTGAGGGAGTCTTAATAGTGAAGTGGTCTTATGCTAGACCCAAACTGTATATTGTGTATTTTACCCATTTCTGCCCTTCACCCCTTTCGGGGTCTTTATTATTCATAAATATCACGAATGCCATTGGCTATGAAACTCTACTCCTCAGCCATTGCATAGGAGAGGTTCTGTGCTGCAGAATAAAAACAAAACCTTGAAAAAACACCCGAAATTCCCAGGCCCCCCAAAGCTGCGTTTGAACCCCAAAACTGCAGCAGCATAGCTAAACAAAAGGGTTGAACAATAGGGTAATTACCCGTTCAATGATGTCACTTCAAAAGCAACCCTTGATTGCAAAAGCATTTGCTTGCTGGCTTGCCTGCAAGTTTGCATTACAATATTGCTAACTCGCCTGCAATTCGTCCATTCATATTGCACCGTGCAATATGAGAACACATTGCTATATATTGTTAAAAATTATAGTTTATATTGCAATATTTTTCTACTGTATTTCTCATATAACCATAATCAATCCGGTTGTATAGATTTTATTCTGATATAATTGTTTGATTGTTTGTCTCAATATGCATGCAAGCAACAATGCAGGATATTTGCATGAATGTATAAACAGCGAAAAATTGCTTTGGCGCCAATTAGTAAATGACTATATTGAAGAGAATAACATTTCACTATTATGTGTACTCAATAGTGAGGTGGTCTTAAAAAATGAGGTGGTCCTAATAGTCAGGTGGCCTTAATAGTGAGGTGGTCTTAACAGTCAGGTGGCCTTAATAGTGAGGTTGTCTTAATGGTAAGGTCGTCTGAATAGTGAGGTGGTCTTAAAAAATGAGGTGGTCCTAATAGTCAGGTGGCCTTAATAGTGAGGTGGTCTTAACAGTCAGGTGGCCTTAATAGTGAGGTTGTCTTAATGGTAAGGTCGTCTGAATAGTGAGGTGGTCTTAATAGTGAGGTGGACTTAATTGTGAGGTTGTCTTAATAGTGAGGTGGTCTTAATAGTCAGGTGGCCTTAATAGTGAGGTGATCTTAACAGTGAGGTGGCCTTAATAGTGAGGTGATCTTAACAGCGAGGTGGTCCTAGTAGTGAAGTGGTCCTAAGTTGAGAACCTATCTCGAAATCTGCAAAAATTTAAATGTGCTCTTACATAACATTGTATTAATGCAAAATTAATCAAACGATATGAGAGATATAGGAATCAAAGATGGGCTGATCACAAGTTCGACTATTCCCTCATTTCTATTGATGCCTGCTCTAGGGTCAGCTTTCTTACTCATTGAAGCAGTGACTTATGTCCAATCATAGCCATTGATGGGGGGTATCTCCTGAAGGATATACTATGTCCAAAAGGACATACTAGACTTCTGATGGACATACGATAACCTAGGGACATACGATATGATTTTTGATATGGTTCAGACCTTCGGATAGAAAAATCTATGAGGGTAAACTTGTAAGAGATGGTCCCGGGATAAAAAGATACTTTAAAAACACCCCCTAGCTTTGTATTTACCCCTTTAATGTCCAATTAAGGACCTTTGGGGTAACTGACACCCGTGGAGTCATCATAAGTCACGTGATTGCAAGGATAGTCAATTGATTGTCCACTAAGATTATGGACATTATGACGTCATTTTGTGTAATTGTCACTGTTAAGACCACTGCAATACTAAGCCCACTTCATCATTAAGACCCCCTCACAATTAAGATCCCCTCACCATTAAGACCTCCTCAATAATAAGACCACCTCACTGTTAAGACCACCTCACTGTTAAGACCACCTCACTACTAAGACCACCTAACTATTGAGACCACCTCTCTATTAAGACCACCTCACTGTTAAGACAACCTCACTACTAAGACCACCTAACTATTGAGACCACCTCACTGTTAAGACCACCTCACTGTTAAGACCACCTCACTACTAAGACCACCTAACTATTGAGACCACCTCACTATCAAGACCCCCTCCATAATAAGAACATATTAAGACCACCTCACCATAAAGAACATATCATTAAAATATTAGCTTGTATCGAAAACTCTGTGACCCTAATGAAATGGTCTTAATATTGTGTTCTTAACACGAGGTCATAATGTAATACAAAAAAGTTAATAAGAATTTCCAAGAGTACTCTGTACTCATATCAAAAGTTTGGCATGACCATAGATTGGCAGGGGTGGTCAAACAACCTTACCCTTGAAAATAATACCCCTCAAAAGGGGTAATGCTAGGATATTATATCTCTCCTGTACTATTACTAATTGGTAGACAACAGTGTGTATTTCAAAGATGACCAGCCATCACCAGAAATCATTGACTCACAGGAGCGGAAGTTGCAAACCGGAAGTTTGCGTTGCTATGGTAACAGTGAGGGTGGCAGAGGTTAGGTAAGTCAGGGTCAAAAGGTCATACAGACTCACTTCCGGTAAGAGTGCATAATGATGCATCAATGAAATATGATCAGTCAAAGTGAACAATGAATGATGTCATAAGTTAGTTTATATTTAATATGATTCATAGTAAACATTCATAGTAGGTGCACTGTCTGTCAAATTTTCGCATGAAAGTAATGATATAAATCAATACTGCCTTCCTGTTTTGTATGATATATTTTACCATTACATGCCCTTTTTTGGTCAACAATTCAGTTTTAATTTACAATAAATAATATAATATTAGTTTTTCATGCCATCAAAAACTCAATATGTAAACAAGCCCAGTAATGACGTCACAATACTGAAAAATGGTGATGATGTCATTTCCATTGTGTTTCCAATGTTTTGGTCTGGAATTTCCCTCAATGTATAATTCATTTTTTTAGTAATTAATGTCTGATAAAATCATTAGATCGCACAAATTTAGTGTGCCTTGATTAATAAAGGTTATTCATGAACTATTTGATTGAGTCTTACAAAATCGCAAATTTGACAGACAGTGCAGTTTTAAAACTTCATACAGTCAGGCCAAGTGCAATTGTCTTAATTGTGAGGTGCACTAATAGTAAAGTGACATACAATGGTAAGTGTATATCCCACAATAACCTGTATGCCACATAGAAAAGCCATGTGGTACAGCCTATGTGTTATACATATCTATACCACATGGTTTACCTTACAAGGATGGGAAATGTATACCAATTAGTTCTATGTATGGCAGGCCAATGACAGAACATCACTATTTTCAGATAAGCCCTTCGCGGTTTGAACTAGCACTGTCGCTTCAAAACAATTGTCGGAATCAAATAATGAAAACCATTGCAGTGAAATAAATTGTTGAGGTTTCTATAAAAGTTAGAATTTATCAAATCGGACCAGAAATAACGATTCTGGAGGGGGAAACGACGTGATGATGAGATGACAAAGCAGCTTGGAGTCAACACAGTACACATTAACCCCATGGGTGGGGTCTTTTACTTGCCTCAGCATAGACACCGAGTACAAGGCACCTCCAATTTTATCTGTCTTTAAAATATCACTTTGTCTCTGAATATTTCTTTGGGACTTATTATAATTTGTCTGTCAGTCCGACACTTGATTTGTCTGACACTTTATGTCTGCCTGTCTGTCTGTTCAGCTCAAAACGTTTCTTTCTGTTAGGCAATTTGCCTACAGAATGTGATAGTCCTCTGTCTATACATTAGATAGATGTGGAAAGTGCAGCCCTCTAAGGCAAGTTCTTGCCACTCATGAGGGTTGATTGATGAGGTGAGAAAGAGGAGGAGTCCACTCATATTACACATTTACCCCATAAGTGGGATTGTTTACTTGCCTAAGCATAAACACTGAGTACAAGGGACCTCCAATTTAACGTCTCATCCGAACGACATCCAGCTGCTGGGATGTTGCTCATGAAGGATGCCCGGGCCTGGGATTGAACCTGGGTCCTTCAGAGGAGCAGGCGTGCGTCTTGCCGCTAGACCACCCAGCTGCCTTACACATCCGTTGATATGTTTCAGATTCAATATTATTCTTCATCTGTCAGTCTGTCACTATCTGTCTCTGACTCACAGTCTGTCTTTCTTTGTCTTTCTTCTGTTTACACTGACTGTGGCATCTGTCTGTCTCTGAAGTGCATCCAGTGACAGCAGTGCTATTTTAGCGGACCCTGGAGCGTTCTGTGATGTGTTTAAATTTAGGATTTCCCCAGCTTAACCTTTGGCGCCCTCCATTGATGTGGCAAACATCAGAAATGACGTCACGTGGGGATTCCCTCCAATCAATTGGCGGTCAGTAAGCAGACGATCGATTGAATTGTTTTTCAGTCGACGTTTGCCCCCAAAAATGACCTTCCATATCGATTAAAGCACTGGGGCGCGAGAAAAGGTCCTCACAATAGTGACCACGTGACCTCCAGGGTCAATCGAACTTCCGTTGACCTGTGGATGGCACTTAAACACCAGAGGGCGCCGTGGCAGTAATTCTCGACTTATCCACTTGGGGATAATTAAGCGCTGCCAGCAACAAGCTGTGCTTCGCTAAGATATCAGAGTTTTCTAATTGGGAAATTGGAAAATGGAATATTTCCCCCATTTCCAGTGACTGCACCCTGATTTATAACGCCAAATTCTTGGCATCCAATACCACAGACCCCAGCACATTATTTAGGAGTTATCGACATAATGCTATGTGCCTATCATGGACCTATCATAGACTTAACTAAATCAGGGCCTTTATTGCATTCTACGAGGTTTCTCATCAAAATATTGACTTACTTTCACTCGGAATATAACAATGTAATCAGCGCATTGATATACTGTTGTCTAGTGTCATTTTTCATGGCTAAAACGTCATATTTTATTGCGAAGAAAGTTATGAAGAATTCAAGATGTCTAATTCATATGAGAATTTCATATTTTGCTCTACAATTAATGTATGTTGCCAGGCAATGCTAGCTATCTCTATTGTAAAGAAAGAAAGAATTAAAGACAGAAAGAAAGAAAGAAAGAAAGAATGAATGAATGTAAGATAGGTAGATAGATAGATGGATAGATAGTTAGTCAGATAGATAGATAGATAGATAGATAGATAGATAGATAGATTGTCTAAGGAAATAGAGAAAGAATGAAAATAATACAACGAAAGAACAAAAGAAAGAATGAAAAATTAAAAGAAAGATAGAAATCAAGAAAGAAAGTTACCAAGAAATCAAGAAAGAAGAAAGAAACAAACAAATACAAAGATTCAAATCAAGAAATCATGAAATAACATCAAATAAAAACTAGGCACAAAATCATACCTATCCACTCCTTGTCTCCAATACTAGCCAAGAACTGTCAAGTGTCCACTGTCCAGTCAGAGGTCAGTTATAGTCGTCACGTCGCTAAAAATAGCACAGTTGACCACTTGACCACAGGCTAGCACTGACCAGGAGGCTTGGGGGCAGAGAATTCAACCTGTCAGTGAGGAGTTGACAAAGTGTGGAAAAAAACCTGTCACAAAAACTTGTCCATTGAAAAACAAGAAGGGGGTGAAATGATGGGGTAACAATGAGCACGTGCAGGAGGGGCTTAAGTCAAGGGGAAAGGGGTGATCATAGTCCAGGGGGGGGGAGGGTAAAAATGACCCAAAAAGTTAAAAGGGTGAAATAGAGGACGAGTGTTTTTGTTTTGTCTTTAAGGGGGGGGGGGGAGATTAGAAAATAGAACGTGATTATTTTTCCTTTCTCTTTAAATTTTGTTTTTATATTGAAAATAAAGAATTGAAAAAAGTAAAATATATATAAAATATATAATTCAGTTATTTATTGAAATTTATTTCGAGACATCAAAAAAAAATATTGATATATGTCAAACCATGATTTTTTACCCTTTATTTAACCACTTTCTACTGGCAAAACCCCTTTTAAGAAGTCTATTGTTATATATGGCACCCTTCAATAAATACCCCCCCCCCTTTTTTTGTTTCTCAGAAGGGGGGGGGCAAAATTTAGCATTAAACCGTCACAAATTCCACACAAAAAACCCCCCACTCATGAAATGTAATCAAAATCAGCCATTATGAGTTGTGACAGGTTCAGAAGTACATTTCGACTTGATTAGGCAAGAACTGAAACTCAAAAACACCAAATTCAAAGAGTTTTCAACATTTCATAGGCAATATCACCCTCCCAGGGGAATTAGGGCTTTCAGAATCACCCCAATATAGCAGCCCCACATATATGAGCGGCCCCATTTAAGGGGTAAAATTGTCACTTAATTAGACAGGCCTAACAATGAGCTCATTTATCAAGCAGCATATAACTGTTAAGAGTTCCCCCAGAGGAACAATTGTCAGTACAGAATTTTAGTTAAGTCCTCAACTTTAAAATCAGTAATTACATTTTGAGCTAAATATATTTCAAAGGAATGGGTGCTAACACTCAAATGTAATTACAAATAGACTTATATCATTTTTAACGACCATTTCAGCCATTCTAATCTTTTTAAGTGCTTATGTTACATTAAATTGCATTATATAGTGGTGTAATATAATATTTTATATTCCTGTAAAGTAAATATCAATATATGTATCATTGTGATCTTTAAATTCCCATTTCTTTTCATTTCTCATTTCATATTATATCATACTCACTTCATATCTTCATTTCTCTCCATACTCATTTCATATTTTCATAACCTGCGAAACCTAATTTCATATCATATACTATCAATACTTTTGTCTCATTTCATTTCATCTAGTCTCACTTCACTGTAATTTACCTTGTCTAACCCCATCAAACTTTTCCTCATTTCAGTTTATCACATCTCATTTCATCTCTTCAGATCTCATCTCCCCTTCCAGTGATCTTGCATGGGCCATTTCATTCCATCACTTCATATATATAAACCTCATCTGATCTCATTCCTTATCTAATCATAACTCTTATCTGATCACTTATTTCATCTTATCTCATTTGCCCATTCCTCAGTTCCTCTGATATCCCAGTCTCCAATCTCATTTGATCTCATATCATTGTATTCATGACTTATCTCATCTCATCTCATGTTACCTCATCTCTCTACACCCATCTAATCTAATCTTCCCATTTCTCACCCCATCTGATCTCTCCATTTTCTATCTCATCTCATCCCAAATCTAACCTTATCATTTTTCTCCTCTCATTTCTTCTCATCTCATTTTGTCTCTGAAATCTCATCCTATCTCATGTTGTTCTTGTATTCCTACCTGACCTGATCTCATCTCATTTCTAAGCTCATCTCATCTTATCCCATCTCCGGACTCATCTCACATGATCTCATCTCATTTCTTATCTCATCTTGTCGCTGATATCTCATACCTTCATTTCATCTCATTCCATTTTATTCTTCATCATCTCATCTCATCTTATTCTTCATCATCACATCTTATTATTATGTAATCCTGTCTCTTGATATCTCATAACTTCATTTCATCTTCTCATCTCAACCTTCATCATCTGATCTCATCTCTTCTTATCTCATCTTGTCTCTTGATATCTCATAACTTCATTTCTTCTTCTCATCTCATCCTTCATCATCTCATCTCATCTCTTCTTATCTCATCTTGTCTCTTGATATCTCACACCTTTATTTCATCTGATCTCATCTTATCCTTTATAATCTCATCTCATTCTAACTTATCTCATCTCATTCTTTATCATCTTATCTCATCTCATTCTTCATCATCTCATCTCATTCCAGTTCATACTCTACCAAATCAACTTTATGTACATGCTCTCATCAAACACACATTACCACCAACATCTAAACATCACCATGGCACTAAATTCCATAATTCATATTTCATATTTTCATATTTCATATTGCATTGCACAGAGGAGAAAGCCTTTCTCTGATCTGATCAATAATATTCATAAACCAATTAAATATTCCCCAAGAGTTCACTTGGCAAGCAATCAATACTTGTTCATTACTAGGCCTGTCAGCTACATACAGAATTACACCACAACACTCAAGTCAAATTGATCAATGCGGCTTATATTAAAGACAACTTCAAGACTAAAAACATACAGTTAAACTCTATGAAAGTAACTCATAGCCGTACGGCCAGTTTCATGAAAATACGGTCGACTCTAGCTGTCTGTAGCGACCTGTACCTGGCTGTGCTCTAAACATGCTAAAGCCAGCTGCTTCTGTCCACTTATATATAGCTAATAATCGGCTTACGTCTGTCACCAGATAAATATAAACCCTTGGTAAATGTAAGAGATTTATCTAATATATCATAAATATGTACTTTTGGCTCCGATTTTGAGTAGCCAGCTATGACAACTTTGGCTAGGTTCAATTTGACGGGCCGTTTTTAATGAAACTAACTGTATGTAACTAGTAGGCTATCTATAAGTATCTGCACTAATCTATAGATAAGTCTAAATCATCCTTGCCTCCATACCAATATTTCTGTCATTAAAAGATTAACAATATACCGTTCAACTCCATGAAAGTAGCTGTATGTAGCTAGTAGGCTATCTATAACTACCCATACCTATCTACAGAATCCAGATGGTTTCTATTAAACTATTAATACAGCACACAGGGGTATGACAGGGCAACTCTATGAAAGTAACTTTAGCTATATAATTGGTGGGCTATCCAAATCTATCCAAAGCTATCTCTAGATAAGTCTAGATACGCCTCACTTCTATAGCATTATATGTCTCTATCTAAAATATCAACAATATACAGTTCAACTCTCTGAAAATGACTCTATCTGTACCTTTTTCTAGATATCCTAGTTGGTTGAGTCTTATTTCTATAAATGGCCACGTGTGCCACGTGCGTTCTCCATGCACTGAATAAAAAACCCCATGGTTTTTGCTTCATTATAATCCGGCAAAAACCATGCGTTTATTTTATCCAACGCATGGAAAATGCACGTGGCACATTTATCCATTTAACTTTGTTATTTCTATTTGAAGATTGACACTCTACTGTTTGACCTGTTAAAAATGGCTTATTTTTAAAGTGGCTTACTTTAGCCGTGAGCTATCCAGATCCATCCAAACCTATCTCTAGATATCCCTAAATGGCTTAGCATTACTCCTATACAAAATGTTTTCTATTAAAAGAATTACAATGTAAAGTTTAATAAGTCTTTGAAAGTGACTTTTAACTGTACATGTAGCTTTCTAAATCCATCCATACCTATCTTTAAATATCCTCTAGATGATTAGTATATATATTATAATAATGTAGAGTCCAACATAGAGCTTTGTGGGATGAGGAAAATCATATCCTCCACTTATCGAACAACATACACTGTAGTCATCCAACATACACTCTAGCCATCCAACATACACTGTGGCCATCCAACATACACTGTGGCCATCAACATAAACTCTAGCCATCCAACATACACTGTGGCCATCCAACATACACTCTAGCCATCTAACATACACTATAGCCGTCCAACATACCCTCCAGCCATCCAACATACACTATAGCCGTCCAACATACCCTCCAGCCATACAAAATTATACTCCAGCCATCCAATATACGCCCCCAGCTGTCCAATATACACCCATGCTGGATGACAATCAAGCATCCTGATTGGCTCACAGCAGCTCAGTGGGGAATATATCAAAAGTCTATAAAGTACAGTTCAACCTTTTAAAGTGAATTAGGCTGTATTTAGCTAGTACAGGCTTTCTAGAATTATCTGCACCTGTCTTGAAGATATTTGTTTGATTTTTTGTCCAATTACGTAACTGCGAGTCTATCTTACTTCCTGCCTGTCTAGCTTTAAGTCTGTCTGGAAAAAATCAATCCATTCCATAAATTCTATGAATTCTGTAAATCTATTTTCTCTGACCCAATTCTTCATTTTCAAATAAAATTAAAAAAGGTTTTTAGTTTCAAGGTTAAATTCACAAAACACAAAAAATAAGAAAACATGCCTGTTATAACACAATTTAGTGGCTAACATTATCAGTATTAACTCCACGTTGCAAATTATATTTCTAAGTGTTTCTCAAACATGCAACCTTAAGGGGGTAGGGTACACTTAGAGCCCCTTTTCTTTGGGGTAATATCAACTACCCCCTGCGTGTGAAACTCACATTTAGAGTTTGTAATAACCCCTTTATAGAAAGCTCCTGCAAAATGACATCGGCCATATTGTACACACTAGCATACTGATCAACAATTACTGCAGCGATACTAGTTTTTATTCCGTTGCCATGGCAACCATGAAATAGCCAATAGATGGCCAGGTTTAATTGCAATAACACTAGGCTGGCACTAGAGCACTATTTCAGCATCCATAGCCGTGAACATTGTAACGTAGTAAAGCTTATCAGAAAATCCACCCTACAGCTAAATATGAAATTATCTTTTAATAACAATTGTTCATAACTCCGTGCAAGCAATTCGCGCATAAACCGCAAATATGAGTATCGAATAACTCATAATTCATAATGAACCACGTGATACCTGGCTAAATATTTGTTAGTTTAAATTTGGAGTACTACACTCGCGTCCTGTATAAAGATAACCTCATTAGTAAGACCACACTATCACCACATACCCATTGAGACCACCTCACAATTACAAAAAACCTCATTATGAAAACCACCTCATTATTAAGACCACCTCATTATTACGACCACCTCACTATCAAGACCACCTCACTTTTAACACCACTTCACTATCAAGACCGCCTCACTATTAAGACCACCTCACTATGAAGACCACTTCACTATCAAGACCACCTCACTATTAAGACCACCTCACTATTAAGACCACCTCACTTTTAAGACCACTTCACTATCAAGACCACCTCACTATTAAGACCACCTCACTATTAAGACCACTTCACTATTAAGACCACCTCAATATTAAGACCAACTCACTGTTAAGACCACCTCACTATTTGAGACCATCTCACTATTAAGACCACTTAACTATAAAGTCCACATCAATATGAAGATCACCTCACTATTGAGCTCACCTCACTATAACAACAACCTCATCATTAAAACTACCTCACTACTTAGACAACATCCTTGTTGATACCAACTCACTATTGATGTATAAAAGACCACTGCCCAATCCTTCTCTAAATTCACGCAATTTGGTACATTCTAAAAGAGAAAATAAACTGACTATTTAGGATGGCAAGCTGAGCAGTTAAGTCAAGTGGTCACAGCTGGACCCCACTTCCGGTTAAATGACTTCCGTTGACCGGACATCCGGTTTGAATCAACCTAATGGCCAGCCTTGATCAGAAGTCAGTCACTGACATATACATGTGACATTTTAAAAGGACAATTTTTTTTAGTAAAGGTTTTGTTTTTTTTAATACAAAACTTTACAATTAAGACCACCTAATTATAAGCCGACCTTGAATGTTTTTTGGTGTTTATTTATCTATTTATTTATTTATAAAATAGATTTATACAGGGTAAACATATACAGCTGTATAGTATAGTATTGTATTGTATTGCATTGAATCAATGCTTGAAGCTCAGTCAGCTTATATGACCAGCTGCAGGCAAACGTAATGATGAGTCGACTATTCACAATAAGTAGCAAAGTTTCGCTATAACGGCCAATGTAAACTGGGTCTCAATTTTAACGTAAAGTTCGATAAATTAATTCGGTGATTTTCATTTCAGATCCTGATATCACAAATCATAATTATGTTCAATAAATGTGTTTTAATTTAGTTTATATTTCATAACAATAAATATCATATTTATATAAACATATAACTTTCTTTTCATGCAGTATAAATCGGATTATAAACTACATTTTAGACATTTTCTATAGTTTTAAACAAAACAATTTACTGTCCTTTTATTGCACATTCTTCAGGCACACATTCTTCCATTGTGACGTCATGTCCTTATTCTGTCGTGTACAGTGTATCTCAGAAAGACAATCCAGTTTTTTGTTTTCTTTATGAGACAGGTCTGCGCAGATGGTGTATATTCTTTTGCAATAACTTGTGCACACGAATTTCAATCACATTTCTTTGTGGAAATGTTATTAAATGCAAAAACTGCAGGTGAAACTGTGATATGAATTTCCATATTTTCATATTTCCATATTTCTTGATCTCGCTGACAGTTCTACTTTAATTTCCTCAAGATACATTGATCTACAAGTTAAAATGAAAAGCAAATATTTGTGATACATGTGTATGAAAGAAATACTGTCTATATCTTTAGTAGAATGGTTTTATTAAGACAACTTCAATCTTTAGACTTTCACTACAAAGGCACAAATATGTAGAATATAATTTGCAAACTTTTTTCACTTTTGGATATAAATTTGATGGGCACATATACAGTTTTAACCCAGCAGAAAACCTCCTCACTATTAAGACCACCTCATTATTAAGACCATTAAATATTGAAGATTATAACATTTTTTACCTTAAATTATAATTTTGCTCATATTCAAAAACACCTAACCTTTAAAATCATAAATAAATCATTTTCTTGTAAATACAACACTATAGTGTAAAATTGCATTTTTAACACAATTTTAACACAAATATTATTTCTTACTAAATTATATTTAAGGTAGTATAATATACTTAAGTCTGTTTAATATACTTTAATACAATACTTAAATCCTTAAATCTTTAACAAGATTAATATAAATTTGACTGATCACTTTTTTATAAAGCTAAATCTAATGAAATTCTTGTATCCTTTTTTTATTTATTTATTTATTTTTTATTCAAATTATGAATTTGTAATATTTTTCTGTCTAAATGAAACAAAAGGTCGAAATATCACGGATATGGTTTTAATATCTGACTTTCAATAGAGTAGACTGTCATAAATGTTTAGATATTTGTATAGCTCTTTAATATTGTAGATTTAATAAGAAACAGTTTTGATAAGTTTATTGTATGTTTTGACAGATAGAGATATTGTTTTCTTCATTGCTGAAGTTCATTGTTTTATGAATGAAACAAAACTCCTATGAAAATTTCATATTTAATATGTTGACCTCTCCATAACGAATATCTATCTATCTATCTATCTATCTATATCTATCTATATATATCTACCTATCTATCTATCTATCTGTCTATCCATCTATCTATCTATCTATCTGTCTGTCTATCCATCTATCTATTCTATCTATCTATCCATCCATCTATCTATCTGTCTATCCATCTATCTATCTGTCTATCCATCTATCTATCTATCCATCTATCTATCTGTACATCTATCTATCTATCTGTCTGTCTATCCATCTATCTATCTATCCATCCATCCATCTATCTATCTGTCTATCCATCTATCTATCTATCTATCGATCTGTCTATCCATCTATCTATCTGTACATCTATCTATCTATCTATCTATCTATTAAAGAAACTAATCTGGGACATATATAAAACACCACCTTTGCAGTATATACTGAGATTAATTAGTTCACCCGGCCACTAATGAACACCAGGCCTCTATTCGAAAAACAGAATGCTAAACACACGGTCAGTGTTATTTATGGATGCAATCCAAGCTGTGGGGTTAAAATCTTGACTTTATAAATTTACTCTAGCTGTCATACACTAGTAATATGACTTTTTATGTCACTGGTGCGGCATTGAAAATAAGTTATAGTTGTACTTCATGCTAGATGGTATATTGCAATTGCGTTACACATATAGGCCTATTAGGATTAGATTAATGATAGTGCAGCCCTCTAAGGCAAGTTCTTGCCACTCATTAGGGGTTATTGATTAGATGAGAGGGGGAGTCCACACCCTAACACACATTTACCCCAGGGGCGGGGTCTTTTACTTGCCTCAGCTTAAAGGTGCACTGTCTGTCAAAATGACAGTGGCCAAAATCTATTGCATTCAATTCATTTTCTTTTTAATACTGATTACCTACCATCTGAGTTTTGCTGGGTTCACAGTTACTCTATGAAACAAATAAACTTCACCTGGCATTTAATTTTTCATGCCATCAAAAATTGCCAGTTTGTTTGCATTGCATTGTCTTTTATGGCCATCGACATGAAAACGAGGCACAAATGAACGTCATTAGCGTCCTCGCTTCGTGATACATTTTATTAAACAGCTCCTTCAATTTTCGTCCGATTTTCAAAATTCCAAGTTCCTTATGTACAAAAATTTATTTGTAGTCGCTTATGGGGTGAATTGAAACAACTCCGATCTAATTTTTTTATAAAATGACTCTAAAGTCGCAAATCGGCGCAGCTCTCCAGTACGTTCCTATGCATAATTAGCTAAAATGTAAACAAAGCCGATCGAGTAGATTCCTGTGATATTTCATAATTTATTTCAATCTAGACAATTTTAGTTGTTTATTTCATCATTTAGAAGCATTTTATTTTATTTGGATAGCTTTTTAGGTGGTACAAAAACCGACTGACAATGCAGCTTTAAACATTTAGCTAGATTAGACTGACTGACTGACTGACTAGCTGTCTGCTTGTCTGACTGACAGACTGCCTGACTGCCTGAATATTAAACATTATCACATACCAATCAACGAATCAACCAAGATATTCCTCAACCACTTCACCAAAACATACACAAACAAGCACCATGTCAAACAGTCCAGCAAACATGATCTTCAATTGCATGCAAACAGCCAACCAATCATTCACCAACCAAAGTACCCTTTTCTTTATCCGATGTATGGTCCATTTTTCATGGCGGCCCAGTTTGGGACACCACGGGGACATATTTATAGATTTTACAATATCTGCTGTTGACATCAAAGGCCAGAGCACTTGACAGGCACTCTGGAATCCAGGCCCCTTATATTTTCACATGCACTCCAGCATACACCATTAACCTACGTTCTACAAAGCCCCAGGCCAGTAATCGTAAATTTTCACCTTTTTACCAAAGGGTTTCCATGGCAACCCGTGAGTTTGGTGTTTATTAAGCGATTGTGATTGGTTTTATATGATCCACAAGAGATAAAGACTTAGCCGCACATGATCTTTGCACTGTGTCAACTCGTGAGTCGCACGTGCGTTGGCTGTCCCGTTCCATTCAGGATGTCCTCCATTGTGGCGTCACTGTGACGTCATTATAACCTATATATCTCCCATACTCTCGGTGGAGCAGTACCTATCCAAATGTGGCCAAATGTGCCACGTGCGTTTTTCAAACGCATGCTTTTCACCTCATTATAATTAGGTGAAAACCACGTTTATCCTTCTCATGGAAAACGCATGTGGCACATTTGGCCATGTAGAACCTTAAAAAACTGTTTAATGGTATCTAAATTTTAGACCACTTCATATTTATAAAGGCTATCTCACAATTAAGAACATCTATTTTTAGCATCACAATAAAGACCGCCTCACCATTGAGACCGACCTTCCTGAAACCACTGCTCCACTCCACCCAGGTGCAAATGGGTACTTGGCTACAGGCAGTGATGGCAATTGTAGAGTGCTTGACCCAAAAAGTACTGTAATGGCTGCATTCTGCTGGGTATATGCTCTCCGGGGAGTTGAGAAAGACCCAAGCCAGAACAGGCCTGCCAAGGACATAACTGAGGATAGCATACAACTAAACCAAAATACATCTACATTTAAAAAAACGGACACAGCAGTCATGTTTTTAATGTAGTATCAAAATTTACACCAAAATCAAAGCCTGTTGATTCAGAACATAAATAATACTGTAGTTCGCAGAAACACTAACGCATAGATCACTCGCAAATCAATCTTCAATAACATTAATATTATCAGTATTTATCAGCACCCCTGTAAAGTACAGATTGCCAGAGACCATTGGTCAAGAATGGGGTGGCCTTTACTTATGGTGGGGTAGATAAGAAGCAATGGTCAGAGCTTTCAATCAACGGGGGTCGAGGGTCTTTCGGGGTCCCCGGGGGGCGGTTATGGGGGTTCCGTTGGAGATTGACCCCTGGGCAAGGGTGCTGTCCTATCGGGGTGTGCTGTGCCCCAGAGAGTGGCCCCCAGTGGCCTCCTGTACCCCTGACTCTATACATCAAGGGCTCTGCACTGACAGAGTCACACCGAGCCAGAGATACTTATATATAAGTCAAGTAAATACTGATATAGTGCATGCTAATAATGATATAATTCAATAGATAAAAATCATTATAATCTAAATTAAAGAGCACCACGTTATTACGAAAATCGCCAACTGGCCACAGATGCTTCCCTAAACTGTTTATAATCCCAAGGGATGCACTCATCCTCATCTCATCCATGGCAGTGGCTGTGGATGCATCGGTTTAAAGCCCACTCCCTGCCCTGTTTATGTGCCACATCTCAGTCCCTGTTCCATCACATGGGATGTACTCATCATCATCTCATCCATGGTAGTGACTGTGAGTGCATGGGTTCAAAGCCCACTCCCTGCACTGTTTATGAGCCACATCTCAGTCCCTGTCCCATCACATGGGGTGCACTCATCCTCATCTCATCCATGGCAGTGACTGTGGATGCATCGGTTTAAAGCCCATTCCCTGCCCTGTTTATGCGCCACATCTCAGTCCCTGTTCCATCACATGGGATGTACTCATCATCATCTCATCCATGGTAGTGACTGTGAGTGCATGGGTTCAAAGCCCACTCCCTGCACTGTTTATGAGCCACATCTCAGTCCCTGTCCCTTCGAGTGGGATGTACTCATCATCATCTCATCCATGGCAGTGAGTGTGGATGCATGGGTTCAAAGCCCACTCCCTGCACTGTTTATGAGCCACATCTCAGTCCCTGTCCCATCACATGGGATGTACTCATCATCATCTCATCCATGGCAGTGAGTGTGGATGCATGGGTTCAAAGCCCACTCCCTGCACTGTTTATGAGCCACATCTCAGTCCCTGTCCCATCACATGGAATGTACTTATCATCATCTCATCCATGGTAGTGACTATGGGAACATGCATTCAATCTAAAGACAGCGGTCTCAATAGCGAGGTTGTCCAGATAATAACATGGTCTTATAGTGAGGTTGACAAGTATTCTAAATCTGGTTGTATATGTTACCCAGTTGTTGAGTTCTTATAACACGTTACCTCTCAAGGGTAATGTTAGTAAATGACACACTTTAATATCGCCCACCTAGCTAAGATAGCGACCTCTAGCGGGTATGTAATGAATCACTACAAAATGCTGATTTACTCAACCCCAACGCCATCTAGTGACCATAAGTAACACCATTTGTTATGGGCTTAGTATTATAGACCGTCAGGGCGTCCCCCCTGCAATACTAGGGCACGGAATACCACTAGTTCCGTTGCCATGGCAACCAAGGTCATTGGTCACGTGACTCAAGCCCTAACAACCTCATAATCACGTGACCTTTCCCTTTCAGCCACTGCAAAGGGGTCAATTCAACAGTTCGATATTGCTACATATGAAAAGGCTGGCCAACAATTCAGTATATGGAACTATTTTCCATTCAAGCTTACTGTATATAGTGCAGCAATAGAATGTTAACGGGTCAGAGTTGTATTACTACGCTGGTATATAGAGTTGTGGTCCTCATGTTGTACCAATAACATTGAGTACATCCCAATAAATATCACCAAGTAATTTATAACCCCTTTCGATAAGAGCTTTTCATTTTCATCTAGTATTAAATGGTATTGAACAGTGTCTACATGGCCAAATGAGCCACGTGCGTTTTCCATGCGAAGGATAAATGCATGGAAAATGCATGTTTTTTAGGTAATTATAATGAGGAAAATACCATGCGTTTTCCATGCGTTTATCCAAATTCATGAAAAAACGCACGTGGCAAAATTGGCCATGTACATAAACATAAAATAAAAAGTTTCAGGATGTCCATACTTTTGTGGAACACTGTATTGCGATAAATGAGTGTATTTATGACACTACAGAACTAGATGATAGAATAATTTCCTCGCAGTAATTTCCTCCTCATATAAGGTAAAATAATACATTTTACAGATAATGCTTCATTATAAAACAAAATGTATTTACAGAAATTAAACGCAGGACTGTTCATGAGCTACATCAAAGCTGGATGTCAATTGCATGAGATGTTATTTTGGTGGTGCCTTGTACTGGGTGCCTATGGTGAGGCAAGTAAAAGACCCCACCTAGTGGGTAAATGTGTAACATGGTGTTGACTCCCCCCCCCCTCTCTCATCTCATCGATCAATCCTTGTGAGTGGCAAGTATTTGCCTTAGATGGCTGCTCTCTCCTAATCCTAACTCAGTGTCTATGCTGAGGCAGGTAAAAGACCCCACCCATGGGGTAAATATGTCAACCTTCATGAGTGGCAAGTACTTGCCTCAGAGGGCTGCTGCGTCATCCTAATAAATATTATGCAATTCCATCCTCATCCAAGATATGCTGCTATCAAACAACCATTGGAGAGCAACAACCATTTAACTCAATCTACACCTAAGACACATCTCAGTTACACTCTTGTTGCTCTGATGATTACCATGTGTGAAAACACTCGCTGGGGCCATAAACAGCTGTACATGCACTTTGCAAATGATAAGCAGAGAGCCATGTAAATGGTGCCATGTAAATGCAGACATGTAAATGCTGTTTAAGAACCAGCCTCCCTGCTCCAGAGGGCTGGGGCACTTTTTATAACTCCCCGACCCTGGGCATTCTCATCCCTGCAAGCATCAAAACCACGTTTTTACTGGAATTTTGGAATTTAGGGAGTTTCTATCAATGCAAAGGGGGGAGGGGTGTATCAATGCAAGGGGGGGGGGGATAGTTATAATACTATGCAAGTATATGTAAGAATAATGCATACACAAATAGATGTATGTATGCACCTTTGCATATATGTATTAATTGTCATAGTAATGACAAACAATAATACTGATGATTAAATGTTTAATAATTATAAGCAATTCACAATCATTAAATTTATTGGAACATCAACAAAGATAATTAAAGAAAAATCACATTTGGGATATAATCCAGCATTACAAATTAAACAGGGTGAGGGCCTAGCTCAGTGGTAGCACGCTGGGCTTCCAACCGCTGGGTCCCGGGTTCGATTCCCGGTCGCGCCTACGTTGGATGGCTGTTTCATCCTTCGTCTCACTGCCATGGCCCCTACCTGTCCTAATTAGGCCAACAGGTGCAGAAATACAGGACGTAAAGCCCTAATCCACCCACCCACATTACAAATTAAATATGTTGCATATGTTTGGGTGCATACAAGACTAAATACTGTCAGCCAAAAGCCAATAATTTGTTAGTATTTATCGAGTAATATTTAATACTTTAATGATACCAGCTTTTAGACTTTAAATTCCACTCCGAGAACAACAAACCAAACTATTTGTTTAACTTTAAGTTAGCATGAAATAAAGTTAGCCTAGTTTGGTCAGCATGCATGTTGGTCAAGAAAAAAACATTGATCGCATGAAGAAGTTTTGACCAATATCATGCAAAGCGAACAAACTACTATTACTACTACTACTACTACTACTACTATTACTAATACTACTACTACTACTACTACTACTACTAATAATAATAATAAAACTAATACTACTACTACTACTACTTCTACTTTTAATACTACTTCTACCACTACTACTGTTAAATTTTTCGTGCCTTTTTCCAGACATTTTCTGCACACACACAAGAAAAAAACAAAAAAAACTGACATGCATTCTGGAAGTTGTATTGCATGTTGTGAGTTTGACCACTCTGCATGTGATGCTCGCATCATCTCATGATGCTGCTGCTGCTACTGCTGCTGTTACCACTACTGCTGCAGCAGCAAAACTGGTAGCATCAGCAAGGCATTTTTTGCCACATCCAGGCATGGGGGCTGCTGGCTGCTGCTGGCTGCTGCTGCTGGTTGAAGCAGCGCAATTAAAACGCTTTTTAAACGACCATTTTGAAGCAGAGACGTTTGGCAGTGCATATTGGCTGAATGGGATTGCGTGTCAACTTGTAATCCAAGTGCCACTCATAACTCCTCTGGTCAAAACAACCTTTGTTTAGTACAACGCAAGTATTTGCTCTTTCGTGATGCCCTTTCATACGACCTTGAAGGTGTAGAAGTAGTAGTAGTAGCAGTAGTAGTAGAAGTATAAGTAGTAGTAGTTGATTCTATAACACAACTTATTAAACCCTTAATTTCAAATATTTACTCTTTTTCCTCCAATATATATAATACAATATAAGGTGGTTTTAATTGTGAGGTATATTAATGGAAGAGAGCAAAAGTTTAGATCACAAGATGGTCTTTATAATGAGGTCGTCTTAATAGTGAGGTAAATGGCATAATTGAACTCCAAAAACTTTAAGCAGGTGATTGATTGATTGACTGATTGACTGATTCATTCATTCATCATTTATCATTCCCCTTAGTTACTTACTTACTTACTTACTTAATTACTTAATTACTTAATTACCCACTTACTAACTTACTTAATTACTTAATTACTTAATTACTTACATAAATACCAGAGTCAATATTAAATTTAAAAAAATTCATACCTTATAAATTTTCCAATTATATCCTAATTTTTCAATATCAATCTTTACAAATTTCTTTTGTTCCTTTTTTTCATAGTTTTGTTTTCTCCCTATTTTTTGATTCATTGTTTTTGTGCGATTTTTTAAATCCCCCTTTTAAGGGGTTGCAAAGTCTGATTCATCGAAAAGCCTCATTTTGGTTTCGTATTACGTAACCTTTTGTTACCCTGTCAAGTTTAACTTAAAAACGACCTTAATGAAGCAATATTTCAATCTTTTTTTTATCCTATCTTTTTTAATAACCTTTCTTTTTTCTTCCTAAAAGTGAGTCATTCTCTTCTGGAGTGCACCTTAAATTTAAGGGGGGGGGGGGGGGTTAGTAAAAGTTATGACTAATTTTGGGACGTTAAACGCATTTCAAGATGCTGCTGTACTCCAACCACCCCCCTACTTTCTTTTACCATATAACCATTACACCCTTGACTTTATAGCTTCCTTCACCCCCCTCCCTGTTCCAACAACCCCCCCCCCCCCCCATTTGTAGCTTTTTCTAACTCTTTTATGACACCCCTTAAATGTGTGATACAGTTAATTTCACTACTAAGACCATTCGTTATAAAAACCCCCGATTATAAGACCTACCTAGAATATATTGTAATAACACTATAAAAATCTCAGTTCCCAACCCAAAATGAAGACCACCTCACTATTAACACCAACTATAACCACTTCAATGAATTTACCATCATTATAGGGTGTTCTTATAAGTGGGGTGGCCGCTGTAGTGAAATTAATCTGATCCATTAACCCCATGATGAGTTGTGTCCATGCCCACTAGAGGGCTCTCACGCAGCATGTCATGGCACCCCTCTGTTTCATTGCTTGTGACGTGTCATTTGTGTCACCATAGCAACTGCCCCCAAGCCACCCTTTTTGCCCCTCCAGTTATGGAGAGTATGTCATGTGACAGCCCCCTAAGAAATGCACCCGAGGTTGTTTTTTGTGCATTTTTTCTTTCACCTTATTTGGGGGATCAAAGATGTTTTGTTTGTTTTCGTTTGTTTGTCACATTTTCTGGATTTTTTAAATGAATAAAATAAGTACTATTTATAATTTTCAGAACTTTGTTCTTCCAGGACAAAACATCACTTTTTTTTCGTCGTCCAATCAGTCATTCAGTCATTCAGTCAATCAATCAATCAATCAATCAATCTATGTATCTATCAATCAATCAATCAGTTTTAATTCTTTGCCAATAACTTTTTTTTTTTCGCTCTTTCTTTCTTTATATATCTTTTTTTAATAAATTTTTCTTTCTATCAAATGTTTCTTTTTTTCTGTCTATCTATCTATCGATTTATCTATCTGTCCATCCATCTCTCTTTCTTTCTATCTTTTGTTCTTTATTTCTTTCTATATTTCTTTCTGTATTTCTTTCTATATTTCTTTCTAAATTTCTTTCTATATTTCTTATATCCTTCTTTCTTCCTATCTGACAGTCCCTTTCCCCTCTTTTTTGCATTTCTTTGTATTTTTCATTTCTGTCTCATTCCATTTCTGTCTGATATTTGATTACAGAGACATCCCTACATCCTATGCCCTTAAGGCTTTTTCAATGTTTCCAAAAAACTTAGTTTTGCCCCAAAAATTAGAGCCTTGTGAGTGACAGTCTCTGACTAATTAAGTTAGTCAGTGAAATGTCGTCACTGATTAGTCAAAAACTTTTCGTTTTCTCTATACAATTTTGTGATTTTGTTCTTCTTTTTGTGTGTCTTTTTTTTTTGGGAGGGGGGGGGGACATTTTTCCCCTCTTAATTTCAAGATATGAACTCATAAAGTCAACATATTTGAATTATAATCATATTTACTTTTAATTAACAGGAAGATTCCAGTTTCCTCAAAAAATATTATTTCAATGATTTATACAAAAAAAGTATTAATTAATTCAAAATTCAAACATTATTTCCGATTTTCAGTATTCTACAACTAAGAATTGCTTTAGCGAAATTGACATTTCATATTTTCTGTGAATATTGCGAAGTATATTTACATTATGAAACCCCGCCCTAAGATCAGCCCATTATTAAGACCACCTTATTATTAAGACCACCTCACTAATAAGACCACCTAACTATTAAGACCATCACTAATAAGACCACCTAACTATTAAGACCATCACTATTAAGACCACCTCACCACTAAGACCACCTAACTATTAAGACCACCTCACTATTAGGACCACCTCACTATTAAGACCACCTCACCACTAAGACCACCTCACTATTATATTCAACATTTGTGTTAATCTATTGCAGTACACTTCACAATTAAGTCTACCTCGCTATTAAGACAACTTTAAACTGGGTGAATATTTCATATAAAGTTAAACCAAACCTGAACAAAACACAGATTCAAATTATAAAATTTTCTATTTTCTTTTTTTGGGGGAGAACATGTAGATTTTCTGAAACTAAATATTTCCCTTTCTCTTCCACTGTTATATATTCTTCTTTGAATTTAGTTATGACGTTAATAAACATTTCTGAAGTTATTATTAACTTAGTTTAGCGTTTTTTTATTCGCGGCTTTTGTAGATAGAATTGTGAACTTAAAGATTTAGTTACATGAAAGTAATTATATTTGGATTAAATTCCTATTGTAGCTTGGGGTGAAAATTGGATTTCTCAGAAATATTTACCAGAAAGAGGTTATTGTAATAATATCTAACTAAATATTAATTCCGCTGTGATTCCACCCCCTAGAGAGGTTTATAACTAATTTCTAGTTTTCGTATTGTCTGAATAGTATTGAAGCTTAGTCAGCTCATATGACGTAATGCTGAGATGATAAGGCTTGGAGTCCACACTATGTTAAAACTTTATCCCATGGGTGGGGTCTTTTACTTGCCTCAGCATAAACACAGAGTACAAGGCACCTCCAATTTAACATCTCATGCGACTGACATCCAGCAGCTGAGATGTAGCTCATGAAGAGTGCCCAGGCCACAATTCGAACCCAGGACCTTCAGAGGAGCTGCTGGCAAATGCCTTAACCACTACCCCACTCAGCTGCTATCATAGATAGATAGATAGACAAACAGACAGGTAGACAGACAGACAGACAGACAGATAGATAGATAGACAGACAGATAGATAGATAGATAGACAGACAGATAGATAGATAGATAGATAGACAGACAGATAGATAGATAGATAGACAAACAGACAGGTAGACAGACAGACAGACAGACAGATAGATAGATAGACAGACAGATAGATAGATAGATAGACAGACAGATAGATAGATAGACAGACAGACAGGTAGACAGACAGACAGACAGACAGATAGATAGATAGACAGACAGATAGATAGATACAAATCAAAACTAGGTAATCCAATTCCGTAGATGTAAATGAAGATCATTTCATTTTCATATTTTATCACAGATTGCTCAATATTATTTTTTGTTAATCAATAAATCTAGTTATCTTTAAGATCAAAGAGGGAGTTGATTCGCCCTTAAATTTCACATTTAAGGACGAGACTAAAGGGAAGTGCAAAAAATTAAGGTCATGGCCATTGAGTACACTTAAAGAAGTTAAAAGATGGAGACATTTTTCAGACTACCTCACTATTAAGACCACCTCAATATTAATACCACCTCCCTATTAAGACCAAAAATCATTATCTTGTGAATTTAGCAAAAAAATAAAAATCATATCAAATTCTAATGCATGAAATTTTACCTCATCAAAAAGGCACCTAAAATTTAAAACATCCAAACTATTAAGTATAAATTTAAGTTAATTTTATATGAAATCATCATTTAATATTCTAAACAAATCACTTTTGTCAGAATTTTCTATATTAAAACTCTGCCCCACAAGTATAGACAAACCGAATTAAAACTCTATTCAAAGTAGACAATGGCTGTGTAGGGAAAATTACACCATTTTTTTGCTGTGGTGCTTCGCTATCTATTTACTTAATCAACATTTCTTTATCTTGAACAAAGTGCTATTTGTCAGGGTATAACTAGCAGATCTAGCAGAGGGTTTGATTAATGAATCATCAACTTGTGTGAAGCTTTGCAAACTAGTTTTGAACAATAGCAGTGTTTTAATATCTATCTATCTATCTATCTGTCTGTCTGTCTGTCTGTCTAGCTGCCTGTCTGTCTATCTATCTATCTACATGTCTGTCTGTCTGTCGCGCTGCCTGTCTGTCTATCTATCTATCTATCTATCTATCTACCTGTCTGTCTGTTTGTCTGCCTGTTTAGCTGTCTATCTATCTATCTATCTATCTATCTATCTATCTATCTATCCATCAGCAGTTGAGACAGACTTCAGCTCAGACAGTACATTTTTCATTTAATTCAAACAAACTTCAAAACAACATAAAAAAATAATCTTTAATGAAACAACAAAACCATTTCAAATATTTGGCTCCAGGCTTAAGTCTTTGTTGATTTTTAAGAATTTCCAAAAACAAAACATTTCTTTCATGGCAATTTTGAGTAGTTTTCAGAGTGTCATCCTAGGTTTTTAAGGGGATTAACGTTATTAAGAGTTGACAGATTTTATTTGTTTTTGGTTAATTATAAGCATCACATTTTAGAACCTAAGAGTGTATCATGTCTGAAGCTAAATCATAGCAACAGTGAGGTGGCTTTAAGATAACAGGGTTGCCATTATAAAAGGGAAATAAGTCAAAAATAATTTCTCCAAATTGCTGAGCTAATTTCTTTCATAGTAATAGACAACAACAAAAAAACTGATTTAGAAAGCTGCTAAATCTAATGCAATGTGATTCTATTTTGTTAGATTATACTTCGATAGCTATAATGAATGAATGAATGAATTGATGAATGAATGAATCAATGAATCAATCAATCAATCAATCAATCAATCAATCAATCAATCAATCAATCAATCAATCAATCAATCATTCAGTCATTAAAACAAAATTAGTTGCGTCTATCTTTTGTTGATACATGTATTGCTATATATTTTATACAGTTTTAAAATCTTCAGAGGCCGCACCATATAACACATTAACCCCAAGAGTGGGGTCTTTTACGTGTCCCAGCATAGACGCTGATTACAAGGCACCTCCTATATAACGTCTCATGCAATAGACGATAAACACACTTGGCTGAAATACAGCTCATGAAGAATATCTGGGCAACATATTTATCTATCTATATATCTATCCATCTATCTAACTAGCTATCCATTTATCTATATATCTATCTATCTGTCTGTCTATTATCTATATATCTATCTATCTATCCATATATCCATCTAGCTATCCATTTATCCATTTATCTATCTATCTATCTATCTATTTATCAATCAATCTATCTATCTATCAATCAATCTGTCCATCTATCTATCTAACCTAAGATCATTACCTCTATATAATGACCTATATAATGACCTATTTATGACCTTCTCGTCCTGGAGGTCAATGACCTCATTTCTACAACTAGCCCTTAACTGTCATAGCATGATATACAGCTAGAGCAAACTAGGGGTCACCCGGTCCTAATACACTTCAGTACGCCTGTAATCATGGCCCGCTATTATGGGCCCGTTTTTTAGGCCTGTCCTGCAGTACAGTCCGCAATCATCAAGCCGATTTTATGGGACCGTATTTTTCTCCAGGGCAAGCCAGGCAAGAATGACTTATGTGCCCGGAATGTATAAAGACGTCAGGCATCAAACAAGGGGACCCATTCGATCCAGTGGTTTTATATCTTTATTTTCGTTTTATTTTTCTCGTTTTGCTTTCGGTGCAGCGGGTTATGTTCCTCGAGTGTGTTCGGTTCAACGATAGCAATACTATAAGAAAACAGATTTATGGCATTTTTTTTTTTTCCAATAAACTATCGTGCTTATTAGTACTATGAGAATCGTGTACAAAGAAATTGAAATATAAAAATTTTACATAATTACATGATGTTACAATTTATGATGTACACAAGAGAAATATGAGATCTTTCATCCGAATTGATTCTTTTAGTCCATACTGACAGTCCAAAAGTTCTAAGATAACTTCACCAGTCACCCTGGAGTCAAGGGAAGCACAGTCTTCTTCGTATTGTCTTGTTATCTGGTGACAGTCTACGAAATCATGGGAGAGGCAGAAGCTAGCCATTTTTAGAAATTGTCTGATACATGTATGTTTGTGTTTCTTCAACATGCACTGAGTTCACTTAACGTTGCACTCAAATGCATCACTCGGATGTATTCTTGCTCTATCTATCCATCTATTCATCTATCCATCTATCCATCTATCTTTCTATCTATCTATCTGCAACCAAATAACATCACTTGTAAAGTAATATATACATACTACTTCCTACTTTTACTTCCGATACAAAAAAATGCAAAAAACAGCACCATGTTGCACCTACCATTGCATTCCGTCAAATTGCACTACATATCCCTATTCTTGCACCCAAAAAGCACTGCTTCCACCTATTCTCGCAACTAAACTGCATTGTAAGCATCTATTTCTGCATTCAAACACATCGTTTACAACTATCGGCACTTTAAATTAACGGCAATACACTTAGGAATCTACATTGTATTATTGCAAGCAAACTTTTTGGCACCTATCCACCCTAAAAGACAGTCCTACATAATCTATTCTTGCAACCGAAATCGAACTGTATTGCAACAATCTTCTGTACATAGTTTCAAATGGCAATGAAGTGGTAGATTATTGCCGTTAAGGAGTGTTGCGTGCTGCTATTATTGTAATCAAACTTATTGGCACCTATTCATGCTAATACCGCACAATCTATCCTCGCTACCAAACCGCACTGCATGTGCCTATTCATGGAATAATCAGCACTGCATGCATAATGCCAATGTATTGTATACGCCGATGCCATCTAGTTTGTAAAGCATGAGTAAATAAAGTGTGAGTGGAGCATTGGCATGTTGGCGGTAGCGGCGGTAGCCTCGTAAAGTGAGTGGCGAGCATGGCGATGGTGGCAATGGTCGCGGCACAGCGGCAGCAGCAGCAGCAGCGAGTGGATTGCTAGTTGTCATGTTAACTGAGCAATACCAATCAGAACCATCAAGAAGAATTGATGAAGGGCCCGATGGGACTTTATCATGTAAGGGGATCACGAAAGAAGAAGGCCGCTGAAGCACGCTGTGTCAAGGGGTGGCCCGCCGCCCTTCGAGGTGTTCCGAGGTGCTCCGACTTACTCCGAGGGGGGCGGAGCACCACCGAAAGGAGAGACCATAGCCTCGAGGGGAGGGGGGTGTTGATTTTGAGGGGGGTCGAATCTATTGATCCATTCACAGGCAGGTGATGGCCCGCCCTACATCTTAAGAGATACTATCAAGCCCAATAAAAATGCATGCCATGCTTTCCACCCTCATGTATTTCATGTCGTCCCAGTAATAGTATACAGTCCCTGGCTGAGCTCTACCTCGTGCAAAGAGACTGTATAACCTCAGCTCCATAAACTACCTACAGTTTTACCCTACCTGAAGGCCATGCCACTATTGAGACCACCTCAGTATTATGAACACCTCACTATTAAGACCACCTCACCATCAAGAACATCTATCAATTAAGACCACCTCACTATACATACCATCTTACTGCAAACTCACCTCACTATTAAGACCATTTCACTACAGAGACCATCTCACTATCAAGAACACCTCAAAATTCTTCTTTCTTTTTATCTTTTTATTCCCATATATTCAATTGAACTGCAGGTGGCTATTTCACAGCAAATATTAGCCACATTTCCTGTGAATCACTAGGTAATTTCCAAATTGATTGATTGACTGTCATGATGGATGGATGGATGGATGGATCGATTCATTCACTCATTCATTCATTCATTCATGCATCTTTCATCATTCATTCATTCATTTATTCCCACATGCATCATTCAAGATATAACTGTATTCCAATAGGAGGGGGTGTCTGTTATGTAAGATTCTTGCCATTCATTCATTCATTCCAGGTATAACTGTTTTCTATTAAGAGGGGGTTGGTGTTTTGTAAGATGCTTGTCATTTCTGTGTTTCATCAATGGCTGCTCTCCAAATGAGGTTATTGCCACTAACAAGGCTTTAATTAGGACACAATTTCAAAGACTACACAACCAATCAGCCTTATACAAGAACTTCCTCTGTGAAATGATTATTTCTTCATAACTGCATATTATGGAAAACTCTCAAGACTTCTTCCTTGAAATTTTAAATTAAAATTTTGATATCAATTTGTCATTAGAGATTATAGATCATATTTATAGACCCGTGCACTTCTGTATTGTCAACTGTCTATCAGTGCATTTGGAAAAAAATAAAGTAATTCGTCAATTTTCACACAAACAGGAACTAGTTTAATCGAATTAAACTACTTCAAGATCGTGTCATTTTTATAAATAAGTGAGAAAAGTGTCATTTTCCTATTTTTTTCGATAATTCGTTCCATGAGAATAAGCACCTAAAGTCTGAATTCTTCACTTAAAAAGGCAAAAATCTAAAAAAATCAAACTGCACTTGACTGAACTTGAGAAAATATGGAAAATATGGAAAAACTCTCACTGCTCGTTCGATCAAAGTGACTACACTGAGTCGACATAACCCACTGCAACTGACCATGTGACGTATGCAAGTGTGGGCTCAAAGCTAGCAGTGAATTATTTGATGGGGAGTAGGCCCCTGAATGAAAATATATAAAACTTGCTTAAAACCATCATCATTTAATCTTTAAGACCCTCCCTGGAATCAACAATTATTTGGGCAAACGACAAACTTAGGGATGGGTCAGAGCTTCTTATAACAGCATGACATCACATCAACACTTCTGTGAAACTCATGTGGGAAATTTAGACAGTTTGATTGAATGCTCTATAAATAAAACTGAGGAAAACCGTTTCCGAGTGCTTCCGAATCATTCTTGGGGGACTTTTCTGCTAAAATATCGATCGTGAAATCATCATTTTCCTCGGATTACGTCAAAGGAAACGCTGTCCGAAGGTCGGCGGAACGAAACGGAACGAAAACCCGGTGAAGCGAGTTGATGGGATATAGTCGAAATACAGATTTACAAGACCCATTGGCCCCCGAGCGGGCTGTGGTCTTCTGACTGATGATATTTCCTCAGTCTATGACAAGCTTTGATGAAGCGGAGGGCTGGGCAATATTAGGTAAATGATAAATCCATCGTAAGACCTGATTAATAAGACCCAGTGTGTGTGTGAGAGTGCAATCTATTGCAGAAGTCGAGATGATTGTAATGAGGTGAGCCTACATAAAGAAAGATCATGCTCTTTATGGAGATTGCAGTGAGGGACTTCTTAGAAACACAGATAAGATGAAGACACTGAATTGAATGTGTTTTAGCTGAATGCCTTACTGCTGTACAACTGTGTAAGTGAAGACAGTTATGCTACATGGCCAAATGTGCCACGTGCGTTTTCCGTGAGAAGGATAACCGCATGAAAAAGTATGGTTTTTGCCTAATTATGATGCGGTGAAATTCATGCGTTTATCCAAACGCATGGAAAGCACACGTGGCACATTTGGCCATGTACTATCAAAGTAATGATCTCAATTTCACTGAACAATAGTCAAATTCTGTATTACTATTATTATGGTTGTCATAATTACGTAGAATCAATCTACAATCTTCTCTTGATTCTAAGAGCATGGTGTCACATTTTTCTCCACTTTTTATTACATGTTTCATTTTCTAAAGAAATAAAACAATACTCAAGCCAAACAAGATAGCATTGTGAAAGCCTATCTGACATAACTAAGACTTAATCAAAACTGTTTAGCAGTTAACAGTTTGTTTGACTAAATCCCTCATGATGTCACGCATAAACAAGAAAACTTTGAAAGACTATGCTACATAATTATTACAACGATAACTTATACTGTAATTATATACAATTATTGTCACATCATATCATCAGAATATATCGAAATATATGACAATACTGATCATAAGGTCATAAACCACCGAACACTGCATAGTTATCCCACAGACTTCTATATTCGGCATAGATATTATAAGCGTATTGAGTATATAATACCTTTACATTAGATTGTAACACTGTCACATCATATCATATGAACATATACAGCAATATCGAAAATATATACACAAATATCGACACATATGACAATAGTGATCATCACATCATAAAGCACCGAACACGATATATAATGTAGTCATAAATTAAACTTTACTATTCATCATATTATATTATTTGTCTATAATACCTATACAATAAATTGTAACATTGTCACATCATACTATCAGAATGTATACCGCAATATCGAAACTTATGACGATAGTGATCATCACGCCATCATCGACGAACACTGTATAGTTATACAACAGAATTGAACATTCGTCATATTTTATAATATACAATACATATATGTTAGCTAGTACCACTGTCACATCAAAACATCAGAATATATACCGCAATATCGAAACTTATGACAATAGTGATCATCACGCCATCATCGACGAACATTCGTCATATATTATAATATACAATACATATATGTTAGCTAGTACCACTGTCACATCATATCATCAGAATAAACACAGCAATATTGAAAATATATACACCAATATCGAAACATATGACAATAGTGATCATCACATCATCATCGACCGAACACTATATAGTTATGCAGGCCATCGTGGGCCTATGAACTGGAGCGGCTTGTAACCCAATATGGGGAGGTATGGACAGAATATGAAAGGGCCTGTCTGCCGTGTATACATCTCTGACAACCTATTGACTGCCTGTGTAGTCAGCCGGGGTCACATGCCCTCTGGCTCATCTATGGGCTCCGTGCCCTGTGCCCGAGCGGGCTCGCCCAAGACAAGATTTGGGCATTAGGAGGAAGGCGGAAAGGACAGGACAGAATTGGAACAGTGCAACGTTGGAAATGGGGTGGAAGGGGGGAAAAAGCATGGCATATGCCTACAGGTCAACCCCAATATTACGAGACGTCAAAAGAAATGACCGCTTGATCAGCATTCTTTCGTTCTCAAACAGCGCTTTGACGTCTAGTTTTGATATTTAGTATTGAAACCTAGTTTTCATAAGCAGATATGAGGTGGATGGGAAGAAAAAGCGCGGAATATGCCTACAGGTCAATCCCAATATTACGCGACGTCAAATGAAATGACGGCTTTCGGATGTCTTTCATTCCAATATCTGGATTCCATCTCTAGTTTCGATTTTTCTAGTATTGATACCAGAAGTGTTACTTGGGTGGAACGGGGGAGGAAAACATGGTATACGACTACAGGTCAACTCCCATATTACGAGACGTCAAACGAAATGCTGGCTATTGGCCATCTCTCATCCCAATATCTTGCTTTGACTTCTGGTTTTGATATCCAGTATTATATACAAGTCATAATTACATGGTGATTTTCAAAGTAATGGTGCCTTGCATTCCGTGACTATGCTGAGACGAGTAAAACACACCATCCATAAGGTCAATATTACAAGGACAAGACTTTGATATGATTTCAACAATGGGATATACAGAATTACTGATATATCATTAGAAGACCAATTTTAGCACAGCGAGAGTAGTGTTTGTATCACATATACAATTGAAGTTATCGTAAAGTCAAGGCGGCCTTGTTTTGGGGAGGTCTTGATATTGGATTCTACTGTAAATGACCGAGATCTTTTCCGCCAAGACATGTCAAACAAAATTCCTTGCTATTACGCTCTTTCTATAGGATATGTTTGTACTATTCTACTTTCCATTCCGCTGTTCAGCGTTCCGCTGTACCGTTCCGCCGTTCACATGCTAGTCACACGCAAATAATGACAGCAAGCGGCACAGACGAATTGATGTCATGTACTGTATGTTAATAGTTTGGACGTGCCCAGACTACAACATTGTGTCATAAAGCATGTTGTAATGAGAGATATGACCACCTCACTATTAAGACCACTTCACAATCTAGACCACCTGACTATTAAGACCATCTCGCTATTAAGACCACCTCACTATTAAGACCACTTCATTTCTAAGACCAACTCACTATTAAGACCACCTCACTATTAAGACCACCTAACTATTAAGACCACCTCACTATTAAGGCAACTCAATATTAAGACCACCTCACTATTAAGACCACCTCACAATTACGACCACCTTACTATAAAGACCACCTCACTAACAAGATCATATCAGTATTAACATCACTAATTTTTGGACCCAATTGTATTGTTACCATTGCACTTTACCCATCTAAAATTGCACCAAGGGTGGTCTTAATGCCGAGATTCCACTGTAATGTATACGACACTCTTCAAATCATATTGTACCCTACATTCCAGTCAGCAGTGACCTACAAACAGCTGGCTTCATTTCAAACAGCTGATTTCACTAGTGATTCACTCTGCAGCAGCTGAGTTCAATCCACCTCTCAGATCTTAGACTAGCTGATGTGTACTTAGAAAAGATGCCCAGGCAGAACCATTCCAAATATGGGGTAGGGGGGTATTCCAACATGGAGGGGTAACTATTGACATAGTATCTTACCCCCTTCTAAGGGTGGCTTGTGTGTAGACAGACTTTTTCCTGTACCCTTCCTGTATTTTGGCTCTTAAGCAAAGTAGGCCACTGTTGCGTATTTACTTTGATGCCATGAGTTGTATTTACCCCCCCCCCCCCTTCCTTTTAATGCAACAGTTGTACATCTCAAATACGGTGAAAACCCCGGATTAAGACCTCAGTATTAAGACCACCTCGTTATTACGAAATTCCAACTATCAATCGAGGCTACAAACCTAAAAATAGTACACCAGAATTAACTTTATTCTTGTCACTGAGTTTTGCTATTTAAGGAAATTTCATTATTAAGATCAGTCAGTAAATGTCCATAGATGGGCCATATTATTTTTTATTTGTGGAACCCCACTATAAGACCATTTCACTATCAAGAACTTGGACCCCCCCCCCCCCTCAGGATTTAGACAACCAGTTATATATTTACTATAGTAGTTTATCTCACTATTAATACCACCTCCTCATTAAGACCAGTAAAATATGCACCAAAGGTGGTCTTAATGGCGAGGTTCTACTGTACACTACTACCTCACTATTATGACCATCAGATTTCAGCTTGAAGGAGCTCCTATGCATTTAAAGAAATCACTAGTTCCTATAGATATTTAAATGTAAAATGTAAAAAAGTTTCACAATTACGACAACCTCGATTTAACGAACCTTCATGAACTTCATGATTTCCTTGTGGTCTTAATAGTGAGGTTACTCTGAACTCACATTAACTCTTGCATCCTTGTGTGACACATAGATTTACACAAAGGATTTAAACTTATGAGTCACGTGGATTTGTAAACATTACCCTTAAGATATTTAAGGTTCTTAAGGTTGTATTAAGGATTAAGTATTAAGAATTAAGTGAAGTCAAATCCTATTTTAAGATCACCTCACTATAAAGACTACTTCACTATTTTAAGACTGCTTCACTATTAAGAAAAATTCACCACTGAAATTACTAATTTTTGAACCACATTATATATTCTTATCATAGAATTTTACATGTCTACTGTGTTCGCAACAGAGAGGTGAGGTGCTTTCGCACACCTTCATTGCCCAAGTTTTAAAATATATTATCAATAAATTTACCAGATATTAGTGATATTCATCCATATAATATTTATTCGTTAATCATTTCATATCTCATGAAATGCATAAGCTCATAGCATCACAATAATTGCTATATATATATATATATATATATATATATATATATATATATATATATATATATATATATATATATATATATATATATATATATATATATATATTAGCAAGTCTACAAATTGAGAAAATATCTAAAAGTTCGCATGAAAAATATGAAATTTCACATATTTCTAACTGCCTTTTTAAGCATTTTGAACTGTTAAGTATAGTTGCGGTGTCTAAATTAGGTGTTTTCATTGTTGTGACGCAGCGAATTGTCCTAATTGCAACATAGCTTGTCATACAAGTACAGTTTGTATAGTTTTCTTATTCTATTTATAGAATCAGAAATAACCTCTCCATTAAGAACACTATTAGTCCATGATTGACAGGTCTTAATGGAGAGGTTAAATTGTGTAAAATTAATAATATTTTACTTACGTAATACCAAGATATGACAGGATAATCGTTCAGTTAACACAAATCTTGTACTCACCTGAAATAAAAAGAAGGAATTGGTTAATATTAAAATAATAATTATAAATGTACGATTAAATAACAATATTAAGACCACTCAAGGTACTTGATAAATTAGACTAAAATAGCGAAGTGTAAATAAGAAGTAAAGTAAGTAAAGTAAGATAGAAAGAAAGAAAGTAAGCAAAGTAAGAAAGTAAGTAAGAAAGTAAGAAAGAAAGATAGAAAGAAAGTAAACAAAGTAATAAAGTAAGATAGAAAGAAAGAAAGAAAGATAGAAAGAAAGTAACTAAGTAAAGGAAGAAAGTAAGAAAGTAAGTAAAGTAAGAAAGTAAGAAAGTAAGTAAAGTAAGAAAGTAAGTAAAAGAAGGGGGTAAGTAAAGGAAGAAAGTAAGTAAAGTAAGACAGATAGAAAGAAAGAAAGTAAGTAACGTAGAAAAAAAAGAAAGTAAGTAAGTCAATAAGTAAAGTAAGTAAATGTTAAAAAAACATGTAAATGAAATGCACCAAATGTTTTTATCAAACATTAAAGTAGTAGGTGAATTTGCAAGTAAAATATGACTAATAATAAATGTCTAAATATTTCTGTGTGTGAATAAGCATGATTCACAGGGGTTTTGCTAATTCATTCATTGCTAATTCATTCATTCAACGAGTAACCAAGGGAACCTGGGTTTTCAGACCACTTCACAAATCCACCCTATTCGTACAAGTGAGGCTACATTGCATAGAGGTGTTGAGGAGGGGAATTCCCCTTTGGTGCACACTTGATCTTAGGTATCAAGAAGGAAAGATAGTATGAAAAGAAGGAACAGAAAAAGAAGGTGAATGCTAAACCACATCAAATGCTACCATTTGAAAGTGTCAAGAATCATCAATCAGCGGTAACTACATCAATCAAGGCTGGATGGACATCAATCATGGCTAAATACCAGCGACACAATGTAGGCCTGTCAAATTAGAAGGCGGAGGGCCTTGGAAAGTCTAGCAAGGGCACCCCCAAATGTCATGCCATTCAATGAACTGGCTTCAACTTCTTGACTCCTATCTGAGCACCTAGAGACATCCTGTTGGCATTCAAGCAACCACTCTGGCTCCTAATGCCTTATACATCTGCACAAGGAGTGCTCCTATAGACCTACTGCTGCTGCTGCTGTAGCTTTGTCTATCTGTCTGTCCGTCAGTCTGTCTAGCTGTTTGGCAGCTTTCATTCAGTTTGTCACTTCAATGATACTTGTCACCCAAATTTTAGAAGATTTATATGCAGTTGTAATGATGAGATGATAACGCGCGGGTGCCGCGGTCCAGTGAACAAGGTGCTGGACTCGTACGCCCATGGTCGCGGGTTCAAACCCAGACACGGCATGGAGGGAACTGAGCACATCCTCCTTGAACCACTGCTTCACTCCACCCAGGTATGAATATATACTTGGCTATAGGCAGTGGTGGCAATTGTAGAGTGCTAGACCAAAGGAGTGCTGTAATGGCTGCACACTGGGTGTATACTCCCCAGGGAGTTGAGAAAGGCTCAAGCTAGAACAGGTCTGCCAAGGGTGTAAATTGTAATTTCGGCTGAGCTTGTTGAGGATAGCAGACACAAAACCCAATTTCCATCTACATTTAAATTTATGACGTCACGGTCTAGTTATTACTTAACCTGACCCTACAATTATTGCTTTAACCATAAGAAACCACCATATATACATAGTGAATCATGAGATCATCCAATCTCATTGAAGGATGAGATCATGCGGATTACATCCCATGTGACAGCTACTGAAAATGGTACTTGGTGTCTATGTTGGGGCAAGTAAAAGACCCCACCCATGGGGTAAACGTGTAACATGGTGTGGACTCCCTCTCTCTTTCATCTCATCGATCAATCCTCATGAGTGGCAAGCACTTGCCTTAGAGGACTGCATAACCATTCATTGTCTACTTTCAAATAATGACCTTATTTTACTGTCCTGTCTTCTGAGCTATCTTAGCTCTTTAATTTCGTCATTTACTGCTCAATACATAGGACCCCACAAAAGTCAATATGAAAACTTTTGAGGCTTTTTGCTTATAATCTTGTAGAAAAAAAAGTCTGTAATCAGGTTTTGGGATGCTAGAAATTCTCAAATCAGGAGAAAATTGCAACAAAAAAAAAGGCAAAAAGAAAAGAAAAAAAAGCTTCTATTTGCCAAACTCACTGTCAACTAACACGAAAATACAGAATAGAAAATCGATCTTGGAGACGTCCTATATTTAACACAATGGAGACATTGGACCCCTTTCTTTTGCCTTAAAAAGCTGTCAGACAGGGGACTTGTCAAATTAGACCTTGATTGGCAAAAAGATATAACATCCACACAAGCAGATTCACTTTAAAAAAGAAAATTTACTTCCAAAATACAATTCAAGTGACAGTAGGCAATTTGCTAAATTAAATATGTGATTCTCTCCCAACAAAATTACACCTAAACTTCAGCCTTTGAAATACACTCTTGTCTGGAGATGTCTCAGAGAATATGTAGTTTTTTTCAGGCTAATACCATCTCTCAAATCTGATTACAGTTTCCAATACTTTAAATGCAATCTCTTTCAACAATTATCCTTAAATCCTGAAAGATTTATAGTTAATATACCCCAGCAAGGTTAATAAGTGCATTTTGAATTAAGTAATCACATTTGAATACATTTCTCTCTCAGAATTATGTAAAATTGCTGTCATTCTAAATTGCACTCATTTTAGAATATTAAAGTTCAGTGTAGGTGCACATTACTCAAGACATTCTGTGACTGACTTCGGTACTCAATGTCTATGCTGAGGCAAGTAAAAGACCCCACCTATGGGGTAAATACCTAACATGGTGTGGACCTCAAGCCTTATCTCATCATTAAGTCTGCCTGCAGATGGTCAGATGAAACTTCAGATTCGGAGACCTTGAAAAATTTCTAATGATATGTTACAATTTACATTTTAGCTTAGTGGTGTAGTGGTTAAGGCATTTGCCAGCAGCTCCTCTGAAGGTCCAGGGTTCGAATTGTGGCCTGGGCACTCTTCATGTGCTACATCTCAGCTGCTGGATGTCATGAGATGTTAAATTGGAGGGTGCCTTGTAGTCAGTGTCTATGCTGAGGCAAGTAAAAGACCCCACCCATAGGGTAGATGTGTTAAATGGTGTGGACTCCGAACTTTCTAGATTACTACCCAACAGCAGATGTAAAGATGAAATGACTACCACATAGCAAATGCTATCCGAGTGCAGTAATAATATAGTTTAGTAATAAATGATAAAATGTGCTTTACAGACTTCACACAAATCAAGAATCAAACTTTAAATGAAACTGATTTGAACCCTAGACCAAAATGTAGCTGTCAGACACCTTAACAACTGTGCCACTGTGAGAAATTAATCAGCATTGAAGTCCGCAAATTAATTGAGTGACAAG
>OW028581.1:6015646-6135646 GCA_932294295.1 Alitta virens
GCAATGTCACAGTGGTGGGTCTTATTAATTGGAATCTATCTGTCTGTCTGTCTATCTGTAATTGCTGCAGTGGTTTCTATTATTGTGACCATAACCCTGCATTGAGTCAAATAACCCCATTGACTGGCACGGGGGGTGATTTTGTGTACCCCAATATCTCGGAGCTATCAGAATTGGCGATTTGCTCTACCGGGTTATATAACTTTGAAAGGGGCTAGTTAGGCCTGTGTACGGTTTTCCAATTTATTGGCTGACGATTTTATAACCCCGTTTCCATGGCAACGGTATATGAATATGACAGATTGGGTGCTGGGTACCCCCCCCCCCTTCCCCTCCATTCCCAAAAATCGTCTTAATACGACTGACAGAATTATTACTAATATTTATGTCGAAAAATGCGTGTATATACAAAATGTAGTTATCAATGATTCAATATAATTTATGCAGTCCAGATCTATGTAAATTTTTTAAATGTAAATGCAAAATATGATATCATATTCCAATCATAGATATGCTGCCAGATACCATATGTTGACCCCCATTAAATGTTGACATGTTAAGCAATAACAGTTATTGGTATTACATAACAGTAGAATATGAACTGAATTATGTATTTTTGCAAAGATTATTTTCAGTAATATATATAGTATTAGTTAAGAATAACACAATTATACATATCATAACTCAAATTTAAATTAATGAACTAAAAGTAAACAATATTTGCATTTAATCAAAGTTGATATTATTCATAATTTCTCTTATGATATATTAATAAAGTTGTACAGCATAAACAGTCAATTATTGAATTTTAATCATGGAGAAAATCCAATTCTTATGAATAGCTGTTTACAATTAACACCACCTCACTATTACGGCAAGTATTGACTAAAACAGTTTCCTTAATAGCGAAGTAATAATACCTGTTACTTGATTTATTTATAACCTTACATTTTACCCTTCAGTGACGTCATTTTACCCTATTTTCTTAAGGCATCTCGCCCTTAAATTTAAGCTAATTTAATTAATAATTTTTTTTTTTTTAATTCCCATCCCCCCTGAAGATAAACATATTTTGTGTAAAACGGATAACGAACACGAGTAGAATCATTTTCCTGAGATAATAATTTCATCAGAAAAGAGCGATTTTTTGGTCCAGGGAAATTTTGAAGCTCCTGCACCAGGGTTGCCATGTCATGGGAAAAAATACATTTCCCACCGCTGAGTATTGTTTTATTTGGGCGCTGTTTTCCCAAGCTCTTGTGAGAGCCCCTTTGATATCTCATTTGATGGGTAGGGCATGTTTACAAACGTAGGGATGGGTTAAGAAAAAAAAGAGTGTTTAGAAAGAAATTTGAAGAAAATCCGCACACCAAAATACACCTTATTTTTTCTTAATATTTCAGATCTGAAATTAAAGCATTCGCTGATACGCGAAGCAGTTCTAGCGAAACCCATTATTTAAACGCGTTTTTTTTTTTTTGCTCATAATTTCAAAATTCAAAATGTTCCTAATGTACGCTTTTATGCGTTTCGTACAAAAAGACGGCTTATAAACTCCGAACTTGAGCAAGTTTTCCAAAACTTGTGTTTTAGCCTAATGCCTGGTTCCAGAGAGGTTAAATGATTAATGAATTCTGTCAAAGTATTGTTTTTGATTCTTTGAAATAATAAACAATTAATCATTCTACATTTAAAAAAAAAAAGAAGTTATTTCTTGAAATCCGCGATACTAAGTGTTTGAAAGTACAGTGGGAACCCGAATTTAAGACCACCTCACTATTAAGATGGCCTCACTATTAAGACCACCTCACTCTTAAGACCACTTCACCATTTAGACCACCTCACTACTAAGACCACCTCACTATTAAGACCACCTCACTATTAGGACCACCTCACTCTTAAGACCACCTCACTATTAGGACCACCTCACTCTTAAGACCACCTCACTATTAGGACCACCTCACTCTTAAGACCACCTCACTGTTAAGACCACGTCACTATGAAGCCCACCTCACTATGAAGACCACCTCACTATTAAGACCACCTCACTACTAAGACCACACCACTATGAAGCCCACCTCACTATTAAGACCACTTCACCATTAAGACCATTGCAAATTCCTGCCCATACAACAAAAAACCTCACTAATAATAAGACTACCTCATTACAACAACCACTTTCATCTTGAAACAGGTAGCCGTTATAGCGAGGGCTCTATGTATAATGTATATATAAACAGCTAAAAATGTTTCAAATTCATAATATAAAAAAATGCTTTTCGTTAAATTTGACGGTTTTAATTTTTCCTTTGTTTCGATTCTACATTGTTCTATACCTGATAAAATGGAACATGGAATTTATCTATTGTGACGTCATCAAATTGCCTTGTTTACATCTCAGGGATGTGATCATTTTTTTGGTTAAATATGCAATAAATCAAAAAATCATAAAACTTCATTACAACTTCTGTCATAAATACTGATCATTGATAGCCTGTACATGTTTGATTCTTTGACATTAAATTGTTTATAGATTCCAAAGCTTTGGTGCAAACCAATCAATCAATCAATCAAGCAAGCATTCAATCAATCAATCAGTCAATCAATCAATCAGTCAATCAATTGATAGATCTATCTGGCTGTCTATCTATCTATCTATCTATCTACCTATCTATCTGTCTATGAGTGTCTATCTGTCTGTCTATGTGTGTCTATCTGTCTGTCTATGTGTGTCTATTTATCTATCTATCTATCTATCTGTCTATATATCTACCTACCTATCTAATTATCTATCTATCTATCTATCTATTTATCTTAATTCTAAGCCTTAACTACTTTTCAATATTGGAGGCAAGTCTAGCTTGAGGGGCCATGTCAAAAATATCTCTTATAATCTATCTATTCACGCCAAATTGGGAAGAATCTTTAATCACCCCTTTTTACTAGATCCCTGGATGGGGTTATTATTAAAACCCTAGACATTAAGGAAGCGAGCAGACATTTTAATAAAAAAGGGTAAAAACGAAAACAAAAAAAGTTCAGGAAATATTTGATTCAATGCATCGAAGGATACTGGGGTTTTTTCATCTAGGAAGGGGTAAAATGAGTAACCCAACCCAAAAAACCCCAAAGGGGTAAAATACAACCCCTAGAAAACCCCTTGACTCAAGATCACAGATTATGGGGGTAAAAATTAAACGCTTCAAAGGGGGTAAACAGATTTTTGACATCCTAGAAGTTTCTATTGGAAATGATATCACATTATACAATAGGTTTGTTTGACAATGCAATTTTTGAATTAAAGTTATGGTTAAATAATTATTAATACAATGCAAATATTGTCAATTTATGATAATCTCTAAAAATGGTTAAACGTTTTTAATAAGATATTTATCCATTATCATTCTCTTGTCAAATATTTCAAACTGAAATATTAAATTATTAAATTATAACATTGAGGATTTGCATAACAGTTTATCTATTTTCTATCCATGCTAATTAAACGACAGTAAGAAGTACCTGTTCAATGATGAGTCTATCTCAACAGTCATATGTATTGATAACAGTCAAGAGTACATCATGTATATATAAATATATATAGCTCTTATGCTTAGTGTTTAGTATTGTTATTGAACCTGAATTGTTGTGCTAAAACTATTTGTTGGTGCTTTTTAAACAGTATTATTACTATTATTTGTTTAGTTCCGGGTGCTTTAGAATTTTTTAGACAGACTATGTAGTGTTGATTAGTATTAGTTGATTAGTATATTAGTCATAATATAGCTCCACTTATTTAATTATTTTAACTGTTGATCCATGTATTTCTATTATCTTCTTATTTTTTGCCATTTTTATCTTGTCATGCTGACACATGTATCAATTCGATATTTAGCTGTCAATAAAAATCTATATATATGTATATAAATAGAATTATCAAGTAGTAGACATAACTTTGAATATTTCAGTAATACCATACATAATATGATTTATTAATATAATATGATATTCGTAAAAGAAGCTAAAACATTTGTATTACTCTGTGTAATTCCCATTTTCGGTTGGCAGTATCCCAGGAATTCATAACTTTCTCAATAAAAGTATTACATTTAATAACACCAGAAATCACGCATTGCTCTGTGGTACAATAATAACATAGTTGCCTCTGAAAAATCTGTTGTGTTTTTTTTTTGTGTTTTTTATAATATTTTTCATTCCAATTTGTTTTGACAGTCTAAAAGGTATTGCTCAGTCAAGAGGTAAATGACATTTAATTTAAACACGTGCAGACAATTGCGTTGCCTCTTGGTCAAATAAAAACCTGGTTGCCTCAGGAACAAGTGCAATACATTTTTATACCTTTTCACTTAATTTCTCTCCATATAATTAAAAATAAATAAATAAAATAAAAAGTACTTTTACAGACTATGAGGTGCAAAAAAAATTATCTTAAACATTTTACAAAAGCATGGGTTGCCTCGTAGGCAATTAAGTACCATGTGCCTCAGAAACAAATGCAACTATTTCATATTTTATTTTTTTACTGCAAATTACTATTTTAGTTTATTCTTATTTACAATAAGCACAAATGAATTTAATTTACAATTAGCACACAAAATTATTCAATTGCCTGATATTAAAATTTATTGTTGACCTCGCAAACAAATGCTATTTTTTCTTTTATCAGTATTTATTTATTTGTTGAATTTACTATATTTGCCAATTACTTCAATACAGTTCAACGAATATTTTACAAATTGTTAGCGAAGAGTGACATGATTTAAACAGGGATTTATTCTTCGTTTGACATTTTCAAAGTTAAGACAGATTAACGTTACCGCCTCCAAACAAATGCCATTTCGAATGATTGACACTTAGAAGGCAATGACCTCAAAGCGAATTCTAAAAGTTGAATTAAAAATATTTAACATTCATCAATATTATTAACATTTAAGTTGAGAGTTAGATAACGCATTAAACACGTGAGCATTGAAAATCATTAATAACATGTAAAATTATATTAAAATGATGCAATAATATAATATTTATCTTAATTGTAAAGAAACAATAATATCAATGCATAATTAAAACATTGCCTGTATATATTTCATTTATGAATTTTTTTTTATTATTTTAATTGTTATTTTAATTACATAACTAATTTAAATTATTATATATATGCATTATATAAGATTATTCAACAAGAACACATTAAACACTTTAATGTGTTGCAACGAACACATTAGCATACAAAAATAACCACAAAAACACACACCTTATTTTCGACACTAAATCCTATTCTTTAAACTCTCCTAGGTGGCGTTGGAGACCCGCACGTGGTCCTTGGGGGTGTCACATGACCTGTAGGGTCACATGACCCAATATGGCAGGTGAATCATGGGATAGTTTGATGCGCGCGCAATCAGAATGTGCTCCGAACGACATTTACATGAATTAACTCCAAACTGATTGAAACCCAGAGGCCTGGATGGTGCCCTAGACCTGCTTGTTCATTTTTGTTGTTGTCTTTGCCAATTAAAATTCCAGCCTCCCAACAATTAAGCCTTTAATTTCTCCTTGATAGGTTTTGGGAGCAGCTCCCAGAAACCATTTCAGCTGTGACTGGCTGACAGCTATTTCTTTAAGATTGCTGGACTATCTCAAAAACTATTAATAGACTATCCCTTTTAAAGGCTGTCAGCAAAACTACTCATCAAAAGGCATAAGCAAAAGGTGCCATTCAAAACTTATCAACAAAACTATTATTCAAAAGCTGTAAATAAAACTGTCTCCTTGAAGCAAAAGACAAAACTATCTTTACAAAGCAATCGACAAATTATTCTTGAAATGAGCTACAAACAGAAAGCTCTATCTAGAGATATAGACAAAACTATCTTTCAAAGCTGCCAGCTTGACTATCCTTCAAAACCTATCAACTCTTAACTATCCATTAAAACTATCCCTTAAAAGACTTCCATGATTCTTTTTAGCCAAGCTATCCTTAAAAAGCTATAAGCTCAATTATATTTAATACACATTTCAACTATCCTTTAATAAAAGCAACAAAAAATATAATTTAAAGCCTATCAACAAAGTTAAACCTGTCCAATAAACTATCCTTGATAAAAATTATTTACAAAGCTATTCCCCAAAAGCTGTAAAAAGACTATTCTTCAAATGTGTCCATTAAACTATCCTATTAACAAAACTATTTTTTGAAAGTTGCAACAAATGACGCTACAAAAGATATCAACAAAACTATCATTCAAAAAGTTATCAACAAAACAATCTTTCACAAGCCATCAACGAAATATTCTTTCACCAGTTATCAGCAAAACTTTCTGTCAAAACGCATCAACTATTCAAGTTATCTTCTGAAAGTACAAGAAAAACCTCTCGCCATTAAGACCACCTCGCAATTAATTAGGACCACCAATATAGGCAACGTATTTAATCCATCAATTAAGGCCACCTCACCATTAAGACCAGTTAAATTTGCAACAGCAGTATATACTATTATTCTTAATACTTATAACAAAATTAAACTTTATCTCTCGAAGTTTACAGCAAAACTCGTTCTCCAAGTTTAAATATAAATAGGTAGATAGATAGATAAATAGATAGATAGATAGATAGGTAGTTAGACAGATAAATAGATAGATAGATGGATAGACAGATAGATAGATAGATAGATAGATAGATAGATAGATGGACGGATAGATAGAGAAAGAGATAGAGAGAAATATAGATAGATAGATAGATAGATAGTTAATAAGATAGATAGCTAGATAGATAGATAGAAAGATAAAAACATAGATAGACAGACAGATAGATAGATTAATAGATAGATAGATAGATAGATAGATAGATAGATAGATAGATAGCTAAATAGAGAGATAGAGAGAAATATAGATAGATATATAATAAGATAGATAGCTAGATAGATAGTTAGATAAATAGATAGAAAAATAGATAGATAGATAGACAGCTAGATAGATAGATAGATATATAGATAGAGATAGATAGAAACATAGATAGACAGACAGATAGATAGATAGATAGATAGATAGATAGATAGCTAGATAGATAGCTAAATAGAGAGATAGAGAGAAATATAGATAGATATATAATAAGATAGATAGCTAGATAGATAGTTAGATAGCTAGATAGAAAAATAGATAGATAGATAGATAGATAGATAGACAGCTAGATAGATAGATAGACAGCTAGATAGATAGATAGATAGATAGAGATAGATAGATAGATAGATAGATAGATAGAAAGATAGGTAGATAGATAGACAGATAGATAGATAGATAGATAGATAGATAGATAGACAGATATATAGATAGATAGATAGACAGAGAGATAGATAGATAGATAGATAGATTGATTGACTAGCTGACTGACTGACTGACTGGGTGACTGACTGATTAACTTGTACCCATTACAATTTAAATGCAGCAATCCTTAAAAACAGTAAATTACTAACATAAAACTGTGAGCCCTGACACATTATTATACCAGATTCAAACCCAGGATGACATCAAACCTTGTCAACACTCTACCAATCAGGCCACCCACGTTTATAACACCCCCCAAAATACCCCTTCTCATACGCCAACTAGGGTTTTGTACCCTGGGGTTGTGCCCTGGTTAGCAGAGCCTGCTTGATGACAGTTCAGTTGTCATGGTAATATTCCCAGGGTTCTTGTGCACATACTCACAATTACACGTCATCAATTTGTCATTGAAACAATCGCGCATTGTCAGAACAATAATAATAGAGCCTCGAGTTGAACCAGCCTCATTTTGGCTTCTGTAATTGCATTAGATCAAGATCAAAAGAGATCAATAAAGATCAAACGAGCTCAGAGCATGAGCTAGCGAATTGTGTGGCGTGCGTTGTATGTCCTAATCCACCCAACATGTAGATATTTACATTTAAATTATTGTCAGTTATAACCATATTCGCATATAAACTGCCTAAATATTAAGATTACCTCACAATTATGACAAATAAGTGTCAATATAATTTGCACCTACTTCTGTACCTGTGTTTGGTATGAAATAAATATTATATATATATATAATGTATGAATTATAGCCAAACTAGTATTTAAACCACTGTACAATTAAGACATAAAATATAATATGAAAAATGGACTAAACATGCTTGCAATACATATCATACCTCGAAAATAAGACCATCTCACAATTAAGACCAAATTTGAGTCTTATTTCAATGCTATACTGTATTCCATATTGACAAATAAAAAATATCATTCATAAAAATAATAACTACATATCTAAGACTTCAATTCATAACTAAAGATATTGTAACATTAGGGCATAATTATATTGAATCATAATTACACATATATGGTAATTTACGTGTCAACAAACGTCTGATTGTGACGTCATGATAGTCACGTGGTTGGTGGCCTCCATTGTTTGAGATTGTTCAAAAGCTGTCACAGCCTCGTTATCACTGCACACAATCGCTAAACAATTGTCGGATCTCTTGACAGTTGTGAGTCAGAAGATGGTTTCAGTTGACAACTGTGAGTGAGCCCCCCCCCCCCCCCCCCATAAAAAAGAGCAAGAAAGAAAAAAACAGTCTGTATCAAATTCTGTCAAATGCTGAAGACATTGCAATTCTAAAGAAAATTATATCACTTAATGTTTAAGGTTTTTTTTTTTTTTTTTTTTTTTCATTATTTAAACTATAAAATTGGTTTTTTTCTTTCTTTTCATTGACACTATACCATGAAATATTTAAGAATCAGTGATATTAATATTATATCATAGTTCATTGTAATGCTTGATATAATGTTGTAAATAATTTATCATGATGATGAATTTCAGTCAGTCAGTCAGTCAGTCAGTCAGTCAATTATCTCAAGGCTACTGGTCTGAAGCTTTTTAAACTTATATGACCATCTGTGGGACACAATTGTATATTTGGAGTCCACACCATTTTACACATCTACCCCATGGGTGGGGTTTTTTACTTGCCTCAGCATAAACACCGAGTTCAAGGCACCTCCAATTTAACATCTCATGCGACTGACATCCAGCAGCTGAGATGTAGCTCATGAAGAGTGCCCAGGCCACAATTCGAACCCAGGTCTTTTGAAGGAGCTGCTGGCAAATGCCTTAACCACTACACCACTCAGCTGCTATTACCCTCCCCCCACCCCCATCCCCCTTCCAAAGCAAGATGACTTGTAATTTGACAAAAAATGATTTGAACAGCTGTCAACTGGAGTTCTGTCTCTAGCTCAGTAGAAGATAGTGTTGTCAGTAAAGTGTTGTCAGAAGAGTGTTGTCATACTAGAGTGTTGTCAAACCAGAGTGTTGTCACACTAGAGTGCTGTCACACAAGTGTTGTCACAGCTTCTGTGACAAGTGCCTTTTTTTGTTTTGGTTTTTGTCAGATTCTTTTTCAATTCACCCAGTTTTCTTTCTATTTTATTTTATTTTTCCATTTTTACAAGAATCTTGTATCTTTTTAGGTTGCATCCCTAGATTTTGTTTGTTTTGGTCCTAAAACACTGTCCTTTAAGTTAGTTTAAGGGACAGTTATCATTCTTAAGTATTAACTTAAATTGATTTAAGGAGCTTTTGAAGACTTCTTATCTTGCCTGGCTGATTAAATTCTTTAATAATACATTATATTTTTTGGAGGGGGGGGGGGGTCGTTGCTCATTATCTTAAATTTACAAAAACAACCAATGACCTATTGACCTACTTATTGCGTAACGTTACTGGGCGTTTAGAATCTCAACTGGCCATGAGACCACCTTACCATTAAGACCACTTTCGTGTGTTAAACCATAAGTTTTCCCACATCGTTATATTCTACACAAAAACTACCCTCTCAAATGATAAAGTCAACTTTTATTATATCAATGATAATTTAGATGTTAGTATAATCTCACAACATGTAAATTGTACAAAATATGAAATATTTGAACCCACTATTGTAGAGTAAGGGGAAAGAACCTGACACACTGGAATAAATACGAGCATATCTCATCTTTGTATCTTATCTTATCTTATCTTTCTTATCTTATCTTATTGAAGAATATCTTATATCCTATCTTATCTTATTAAAGAATATCTTATATTATCTTATGTTATTGAAGATATTATCCTATCCTATCCTATCCTATCTTATCTTATCCTATCTTATTTTATCTGATCTTATCTTATCTTATCTAAGCTTATCTTATCTTATCTTATCTTATCCCAATATTAATATCTCTTTCTTGTTACTTCATCCCTTTGGCCAATTAGGTTTTGGCATCTTTCACTGTCATTGTCATATGACAACCCATTTACCTGTCACAGCTAATTGCTGTCATGGCTAATTGTCATGCTGACACATTTAATGTCACAAATATCACAGTCTGACAATGACAGCAATGTGTCATATCCCATTATGCCAAGACAATGCAAAAGTGTAAACAAAATTATCTTCCCCCAAAAAGTCATTTGTTTTTCTTTTGCCATGGAGATGTGGCGTCAAGCAAGGAGCTGTGATGTCACTTTTGTTTATTTTTGATCTTTCACATTCTTCCTTTTTTGTGGTGTTTTTGCATTGAGATGAGTTTGGTTGACATTGTCTAATTTACTTGACTACTGTGTTGTATTTTATTGTATTGTATTGTATTGTATTGTATTGTATTGTATTGTATTATATTTTACAATATTGTATGGCATTATATTGTATTATATTATATTGTATTATATTACACAATATTGTATTGTATTGTATTTTATTGTATTGTATTGGGTGGTTGACACATTTTTCAGCTAATCTACTTCACTGCATACCACTTTCTTCATCTGTTTGTTGTAAACTTGTCCATGCTGAGGCAAGTAAAAGATCCCACCCATGGGGTAAATGTGTAACATGGGTGGACTCCTTCTCTCTCTCTCTCTCTCTCTCTCTCTCTCTCTCACACCTCATCAATCAACCCTCGATAGTGGCAAAAACTTGCCTTAGAAGGCTGCACTTTCCATATCTATCTATCCATTTATCTATATGTCTGTCGATCTGTCTATCTATCTATCTATCTATCTATCTGTCTATCTGTCTATCAATCTATCAATCTATCTATCTACAGCTGTATCTATCTATCTGTATATCTGTCTAGCTGTCTATCTATCTATATATCTTTCTGTCAGATAAATTATCGTTACTAAATTATTTTGATGATCTTTACCACACAACCAAGTCAACCTTGCGTTACTCCCTACAATGCAACAAGCTAATTGAAACCCCTTCTGCTACTCAACAGTGGCGCCATCTGGCACAGGTGGGGCTTAAATTAACCCATAAAGGGGTGAAAAGATCAAAGGGTCTCAGGTGCGGCTCATTTTCGATCCTAAACCAATTAACCTATCACACTAGATCATCAGAGCTAATTCTGGATCAGGTTTAGTCTTTGTGGTCACTTCATTGTATTTGATTATAACCGAAGACGGTGACACAGAAATTGGGTCACGCAGTAATTAGGTCATACTGACCTATTTCAATAAAGGTGTAGTGTTACAGTACGAGTATGTTATGTGAAGGTATCCTGACCTAATTAACGGACAGATAGATAGATAGATAGATAGATAGATAGATAGGTAGATAGAAAGTGCAGCCCTCTAAGGCAAGTTCTTGCCACTATCGAGGGTTGATTGATGAGGTGAGAGGAGGATTCCACCCATGTTACACATTTACCCCATCGATGGGGTGTTTTACTTGCCTCAGCATAGACACTGAGTACAAGGGACCGCCAATTTAGCGTCTCATCCGAACGACATATCCAGCTAAGATAAAATAAGATAAGATAAACCTTTGTTTAAAAGTCGGTGGTGTAAAGAAACAATAAAACATAAGCTACAAAGCTTTAGCCGACACTAGCTGGGATGTTGCTCATGAAGGGTGCCCGGGCCAGGCTTCTAAATGAAACTGGCATCTATGTTTAATCAAGAAAATCGGGAATGTTTGTATCTAAACTTTATTTATCAAAGGAGGATTACCTAAAAATACAAGGTGGTTCTCAAGCTATTAGTTCTGTTAGTAGCAATAGTAACACAGTAAAAAGTTGGTTTTCACATCTAAAATATCCGTAACACATGCAAATAAATATGTACATCATACAAGATGTGTATAACATTGCAATACAGTTATGTATTAGTTATATAATTAACTACCATGTTTGTTGGTTATATCCCGACGCCGACAGCGGAGGGATATAACCAACAAAAATGTTAGTCAACTCCCTCCTATGGGGGATATAACCATGGAGTCACTAGATATAACTAACTTATACTCCATTAGGCATACTTACTAATTTTTTTGATTGTTTGTTTTGTTTTAATGCCTTTATTACTCAAAACAAGTTCAGTTTGCACTCAGGAGGGAGTTTAACATTTTCGTTGGTTATTGCCCGCTCAGAACAACAGGAAAACAGTCAAGTGGAGTATAAGGTTTGCTTCTTGGACACACACTGTCACCTAGCCACATCTATTATCCATCTATTTTACCCTTTAAGGGCTGTCAAAACCCTGATGTCATTTTAGGGAGCAGGTGTCTATTGGGGTAACAAAATCATGTCATGCTCACCCCTAAACCCTTTTCTTGTATAATTTTACCCCTCGACAACACATGGGGTTTCCCAAGGCCCTGAGAAAGCACAATGGCAAGTGATTTTTACACTGACAAAGAGTCCCCATTCACAATTCAAGTACTACTGTTATGAGAGACAAAGGGCATCCCTGACTTACCCCTGTTATGAGAGACAAAGGGCATCCCTGACTTACCCCTGAAAAAAGGTTAGGACAACAACAGAACAATTGAATAAAATGCTACAACTACAGGGTAAAATTAAGGGTAAGAACAATGCAACTGACTTCGAAAAAATTTGAGAAATGACTTGAAAAGTGCAATAGAACTGCAATATTAAGTATATTTAGGACTTAATGGTGAGGTGGTCTTAATAGTGAGGTAAGATATATAACTAAGAATACAGCTGGGCAAATATAGAAGGTCATAATTGAAGAGGTGGTCTTAAAATGTGTTTCAAATGTATTGTATTGTATTGTCTTAACACTACACGTCTGAAGCTTAGTCAGCTTGTATGACCAGCTGCAGGGAGACGTAACGATGAGATGATGAGACTTCTTAGAATCCACCCCATGTTACACATTTACCACGTAGTTGGGGTCTTTTACTTGCCTCAGCATAGACACCGAGTACACGAACATATACGGGGATCATAATGGCAACTTCCTGTATTATAGTATACATAATAATGAATTTTATTGACAATTAACTCACTTATAAATATAATAATACTTCTAACAAAGCTTTCAAAGTTAGCCGGTTGTGGCACTAGTAAAATAATTTCACCCTAATTCACACCATGCCTCATTAAGTAGCTTAATGTTACCCTAAGAGACACAATAGAGGGTGCTGAATCACTATAACCCTCCACCCCCCTTGCATAATTTAATTATGGGGTGGGAGGGCACATACAGTAGACTGAAAATAGCCTTTGCTCATGCACGTGGGTGCGGGGGCGGGAGGGGGGGGGGGAGCACTTAAATTTGCAATTCACAAACTTTGAGATTTGAGACTAAATGTAAGCATTGGAAAAAATATAATATAAAACTTTTTTTTATTAAATTAAATTTGTGTATTTATATTTATATGAATTATTTTATTATAATAACTTCTTTTTTTTCAGTTTATTGTAAATTTATCTTCTTATATAAATTTTATTTCCATTTTATTTGATCAATTTTAAAAAGAAACAATTTGTAATATACTCAGACCAGTTTATAGTTAAATATATTTAAGACTGTCAAAAAAAGTATTTGTTTTAAGGCGTTGTACTCAGTGTCGATGCTGAGGCAAGTAAAAACCCCATCTACGTGGTCAATGTGTATCATGGTGTGGACTCCAAGCAGTCTTATCATCTCATCATTACGTCTGCCTCTGGCAGCTGGTCATATAAGCTGACTAAGCTTCAGACCCAGTAGCATTGACACAATACATGGTGTGGATTCCAAGCCTTATCATCTCATCATTACGTCTTCCTCTGACAGCTGGTCATATAAGCTGACTAAGCTTCAGACCCCGTAAAATAAAGACTTTCAACATTGTATTACTTCGGGGGGGGGGGGGAAGGGGGCACATTGTTATCAACCATTTTTATCTACACTTAATTTAGCAACCCCCCCCCCCCCCTTTACTAATTAGTTTCATATTTAATAATACAAGACATGCGATCGAAGAATGCCATTTATTTCAAATCAACTCAGGTGAAAGTTATTTCACGCAATTTTGATGAATATCGAGTTACAAATTATGAATTTATTATCAAGTTTCATTTTAATAACTTCTCTCTTTGTTCATAACACGAAAGCTAAATAAATTCCAAAGTCTCATCGGAAACATGCAAGCCTGGAAGTATGTTTAACTAAAAAATACATTTGAATTCAAAATCGAATCTCAGTGAAAAAATCTTGAAAATTGAGTTAAAATCAAAACTTAAAAAATTAGTAGTATAAATTTTAAGTCTTTTAAGGTATCTTTAATAAGAGGTCTTAATATAGATGCGGTCTTAATAGTGAGGTACCTTAAAAATATTTGAAATTAGCAAGAATATATAAAAATTCGTTATACTGAAGTTTTTGTAAAATTGAGACACCCAGGTGTGAAATTAAAAATAATAATAAATTTAAACTAATTACAAGTTCATATGAACACACAAATTTAATATATAAACATAAATTTATTCATTCAGAAATATGTATTTCTTTTACACTTCTTTTAATTTATCTTCATTGCTCATTTCGTCTTATAATCTTGCTAAAACTTAATACATATTTTCTTAAATATTTACTTGGGATTACAAAATTATAATTTTTAACTAAATACTATCTTATAACCAGTTATAACGTTTATACAGATAAACTATATTTTGAAAGTATATCTTAGACATTTAGTCTGGTACTTAAATCAAGTAACTTTAAATTAGCCTTAAACGAACGGTCATTTAGTGCACTCTTGAGATAGTCAGACTAATTAAAGACTAACAATTCATCATGCGAAAAAGCAATTGGGCAAAATTAACGAAAAAACAAAAAAAAAACTAATAAATTAGAATGTACCCAAGAAGTAATTTTAAACAAATACAATAAAAAATTGTCATTAAGAATACTCATGGCAAAAAATATATTGGTCTTAATAGTGAGGTGGTCTTAATGGTGAGGTGGTCTTAATGGTGAAGTGGTCTTAATAGTGAGGTGGTCTTAATGGTGAATTTTAATGGTTTTAATTGTGAAGTTGTCTAAAAGCGGGGTTACCATTATATTACAAATTCGTTTAAACTGACTTATGTATCAACAGCTACTGCTAAATAAAATATAGCATTCAACTCTAAAGTTACATATAGAAATACCGCACCAACTCCTTCATTCATTCATACATTTATTTTTTCTTTCTTTCTTTCTTTCTTTCATTCATTTGTTGTCACCTCAGCTCTGCATCATCTCATTATTTAGACAATTTTACAATTATTAACTATATCCAAACAATATATATCACCTCACTATTAAGACCACCTCACTATTGAGACATGTACAATTAACAAAGTAGTCTTAATTGCAAGGTAACACTGTATATTATAAAGAATGCGTTAAAGTGAAACATTCTAAATTAGGAGTTTATTTCCTGCACTGCAAAACAGATTGAAAGTATTCTTAAATTTATGTTATGTTAGGTATAACAAAACTCTGATATAACGAACTTTCATGTTATGTTAAATGTTATGTTATGATATGTCATGTTATGATATGATGTCATGTTATTATATGTTATGATATGTCATGTTATGATATGTTATGATATGTCAAGTTATGATATGTCATGTTATGATATATCATGTTATGCTATGTCATGTTATGATATGTTATGATATGATATGATGTGATATGTCATGTTATGATATGTCATGTTATATGTTATGATATGTTATGATATGTTATGATATATCATGTTGCCTAATACAGTTTGGCATAACACCTACTACTAAACTTGACTTTTTTAGAAACTACTCTGAAATGAAATGGATGACTTATTTAAGGTCTAATATCCTTAAACCTTAAACTTTTTAAGAGAAGTTTCTGAACACGGAGGAAGCAATATATTTCGGTTGAAGTTTGAGTGAAGATCATTTCTAAAAGAAAGTTAACTCCAGTTTGAATACGTCAGAAGGTATTGTGAAGTCTAGCTGGTTTTGACGCTTGGGTGTTTTCATAATGACAGCACGTCAGCCACAGATATTTATGAAATTAACGAGATATGGGCTTTCCGTTGAATTTCTGTTGCTAAGCAATTAATGCTCTCTCATGATCCTATAGCGATTTACGCTTAAAAGGTTTGCGGTTTAAAATGCAGACGGTGCCATTGTTTTGGGCCGGCTTTACTAGATATATCGCGGAATAATGCGTTATGAACGACATTAAAATCCTGTCAGCGCGCCCGACATCTCAAACGCATTTCGCGACACTGCTGTCGCTTTCATATTTTGACATGTAATTCGCTTTTTTATTACGATATTTTTTTCTCGTTGTCGTGTCACCGAGCAGCTGCTGAAAGTTTAGGATTAAATTTTAAAATTCAAACCTAGATGGATGACATTTCTAAAGTCGTATGGCAATCCGGGCCCGCTCGGGCTTTTCGGAGCCGCGTGCCAGATTAGCCGGAATCAAGCCACCTTCCGCGAGCGAAATTTAGCCGGTTTAAGTTAGTTTCCAACGAACGCTTGACATGTTCTATAGAAGCGTCTCCTTCGAATATCCAACTGTCACTTTTCATCTCTGCCTCTCTACTTTGATTGAACATCAATTTAAATTGGAAATCACTCCATTTTCAAAGACGGCCGGCATAAAATCGGTCAGATATTGAACTATCGATTACTCACTACTCAGCCGACCGTCCGGGCCGGGCGGCCTGGAGAAAATACAACAAAAAAAGCTCTCAATATTAGCATTCTAATAACACAATATGTAGCGGCCTCGCTTCAAGGTTAAATTCGAGTAATTCCTACAGCTCAGCCTTGTGACACGACATCAGACATTTATTTAAATTAGTTTGTTGCGCCCTGGCTAAAAAAAAATCACCCTGACCTTGACCTACTTGCCAAGGTCAGCACGGAAGCTTCCGCCGCTGCTCTTAAGACACAAAAGCGTGTTTCTCCATACAATGGGAATTGCCAGAGCAAGATCAGGGTAACTCATAAGTGTTAATTTAAAGCAAATTACAGAAAACTTTAAAGTATAATATCATTTGCCCTATTTAAGTTGTCAGAACTCATTCAATATGTATAGTCATGACTTCATTTTTGGATGTATGCAAATATATAAATAAATATTTGATCAATATAATGTATACAAAAGATTAACAAAGACTAAGAAATTGATACTACACCAGTTATTGAGATTGTCTATGTACAATTGTATTCATTCATTCATTCATTTATCCAATCATTCATTCATTCCTATGTTCTTATTCCCTCCTAATTCTTCATCATTCATTCATTCCTTTCTATGTTCTTATTCCTTCTATGTTCTTCATTCATTCATTTTTTCATTCATTCCAACAGATTTCCCATTATTTCATGTATTTGGTGTTTACCATTCATCCATTCATCCATCATATATATTCATCCATGATTCTATATGTATCATCCATAAAACTATTAATTCATCTGATAATTCATTCATCCATCCAGTCATTGTTATCAATGCATCTATCAGTTTCATTCACTCACTCATTCATTCAGTCATTCATTCATTTATATTTCTTATTCATTCTTAATTCTCCATCATTCATTCATTCATTCATTCATTCATTCATTCATTCATTTACTCATTCACTCATTCATTCATTCATTTCTGTATTCTTACACCTAATTCTTAGTCATGCATTTATTCATCCATTCATTCATTCATTCACGACTGAGAACTCCAGTACTTAGTAAGAAAGATCAACTCATCTTTTGTTTACTACTTTTAAAATCCTAAAAACAAAGAAACAAACGAACCTAGGAAACGTCATATTCCTACGTCACAATTACAATAGTTCTGCTTAAGAGTAATTCTTTGAGAAATGTGAGATTTCATTTCGGAATTTTTCTCCTCATTTGAATAGTTGCAAATCAGTGTAGCAATTATGAAATCGATTGATAAAAATCGATGAAAGACGAGGCTTCAAAAGAAGGGGCTTTTTGTGTAATCAATGAAATTCTCGCATGTCAAATTTACGTTTAACTTGTTAGTCATGAATATTAAGTTTAAATTAGAAAAGATTCTAAGGATTCCCAACCAAGATTCATACGACACTCCGTTTGTCATTTTTAAGTAAACAAGATAAAAAAAGAAAGAAAAGAAAATAGATCCAAAAAGTTGTTGATTTAAGTCATTGATTATATGGGGGAAAAAATTATGAAAAATTAATATTTCTAGGAATTGTTCGAAAATGAATTTGCTTAAAATGACAGTATTTCCAAATATTAAATTCTGTGATATGATTTATATTCTTCTAAATTATTATAACAATACTGAATGGGGAGCAGTCCAACATTGGGCTTTGTGGGATGAGGAAAGTTATAATTTTTTCAAATCCCACAAAACTATATGTTGGACGACACACCATCCGCCACTGATTATACATAAATACTCCAACCGTCCAACATACACTCCAGCCATCCAACATAAACCCATGATGGATGACAGTGAAGCATATATCAGAATATATGAATAAAGAAATATATATTGTTAAAAATAGCAAAAAAAGTTTAAATTTTACAGAAATTTTGTTGTTATTAGAAAAGTGTAAAAAGCTGACGTAATGATGAACTGATAAGACTTTCAACTACAGCAAAATTTGTTTATTACCACGATGACAAACCATTCTTGTCCGTACATGTTGATATATTGTTTTGGAATTTTCAAAGTATTTCAACTTTGGCAGTAAATTTCAGTGTTAAAATCCTTTAAATTCGGACATAAATTTCAGAACGAAATTGTGACATTTTCACATATGTTATACTATAAAAATATGTCACCATGGATACCTATGACAGCGGCGCTTTTAAGGGATTTTAAGGCAATTTAGGACGAATTTTCGGGGGATATTTTCAAGATTTTTCTTAATCCTTGTTTCAGTTTTAAGTTGCAGGAAATTTTTTTAGGATTTTAAAATCACTGTGAACCGCATTCTAAATATTGTGCGGATTAAAATGAGTCCATTTTGCGGAGGAAATATCATATCTCAAGCGCACAAAATGCTTTGCTATGAAATATGACATTGCTTAGTTTTGAAGCGCCCATGTGTGAAAACTCCAAAAATAATATATGGCCAAAAGTAAACAGCTTTCCTAGCTTTTCTCTTCTGTACAATTGAAAATGTCTCCAGAGAACAAAAAAAAATTGTTTTTAGAATGAGAAATTGCTTTACAAAAAAGCATGGAAAATAAAGCAGGCTGACGTTAAAATGTACTCGACATTTCAGCTCCCGTGTCAAATGATAACATGGGTTATAAAACATTTCACAGAAAACTACAAGAACAAAAAAAAAAAGGTTTTTGTTTTAAAGGTGTGAATAACCCCATTGCTCTTAAAATATGTCATTTTCACACACAAAAGAAAAATTATTGTTATGTAGAATTTCAAGAGGTTCCACATACGGTATATTGCTGAGTTTAAAGTTATATATATTTTAGGGTTAAGGATTAAATACAGAACTTAAAACCTCTAATATACTTGTCTATCTATATATATATATTTGTGGAATTTTTAATGTTTTGTTGTCTGTCTAGCTGTCTATCTATATGAGATTAGTGTATATATCTTTAATTTCAGTTAGATAGATAGATAGTCAAATAGTCAGATAGTCAGATTGTCAGCCAGTCAGTCAGCTTATCTTTGCAGTTAGTCAGTCAGTAAATCAGCCAGTCAGTCAGCGAGCCAGCCAGCCAGTCAGCCAGCCAGTCAGTTTATCTTTGCAGTCAGTCAGTCAGTAAATCAGCCAGTCAGTCAGTTTATCTTTGCAGTCAGTCAGGCAGTCAGTAAATCAGCCAGTCAGTCAGTTTATCTTTGCAGTCAGTCAGTCAGTAAATCAGCCAGTCAGTCAGCGAGCCAGCCAGCCAGTTAGCCAGTCAGTCAGTCAGTTTATCTTTGCAACAAAATACATTAATTTTATTTTTGAATTTCTTTGAATGACTCTTTTAAATCAAAGTTATGTACAATATTTTAGCGGATATGAAATAATATCAAACATTTTAAGAAAGTCTGAAATTTCTCAGGCCAACTTTTAGCCGAAAAACAACAAAAAAAAGCCAAGTAAATGTGTCTACGTTTCCATGGAAACCAATTTTATGACTAAGTAGCCGAATTAATAAATTATAAGTACTATGCAAGCACGAATATTCTTTGAGTGATTAGGTCTGAGTCATAGGGCTATGTGCGTGTATTCGTTCGCCAGGCATGCGATAAAATAGTGCAAGAAAAAAATAGTTCATACTGCATTAATCTTGATTATAAAGTGAGTAATTAGTTTAGATGTAGAGGGGGTTAAAAAAATATATTTAATTTGTTATATTGACTATATTTAATATTTTAATTATTTAAGGATACTCCAGCCAGGCGTTTAATCAATACCGGTGTTTATTTGAGAATTATAAGTAAATAGGATTTGTTTCAATAATATACAGATTTTTAAAATATGTTTGTAGTTATATTACCAATGAGATTTGTATTAATATTTAATAGCAATATCAGCGGTACATTTTTATTTTAAAAAGCAATATTAGATCTATATTCATATTATATTTAGCAATATTAGATTTATATTCATATTTTAAACAGCGATATCAGATTGATATTAATTTCATACATACCTACAACAATTTTAAATAGCAATATCAGATTCATACCTATATTCATATCGATACCCCACCCCGGCCTCTATTTAGCCCAGGCCTGTATTCAAGAAATGACAATTCAGATACAGCTCTGTGAAACACAACTTTATAAACAAATTCCATGATTTCGAAATGAAACAATTTCCATGGAAACACACACACATAAAGAAAAAAGAGGCCAACAAAAAAAAGACAAAAAAATGGAGCCAGAAACACAAGTTTTGATGAATTTAGAGAGTTGCTTTACGAAAGTTTCTAATATGCATGATTATGTCACAAGTACGGTGCCTCAAAAAGATGTCCAAAAGTCAAGACTGAAGCTGCCGCTGGACTTCTTTGAAGGCGCGGAGAGCGAAAATAAGCGCAGGAAACGAGCGAGAAGGGACTATTTTTCGGGCGTCTTTATTCCGCCATCTTTCTGCGGAGTTTCCTAAGAAAACCATGACGGTCATGTAATATATATGTAAATCAGTGTTTCCAGGCTTCAGATCTTTTTTGTGTGATCTTGGCACTTAGCCGAAAATGCCTGCAGTCTGAGAAAATGTAAGAAAACACAAACAAAAAGCTACAGACAAAAGAAAATATGAGAATTTAAGATGGAGACAGAAAATATGTTCACGAAAAAAAAGGGGGACAATATAGTCTTTTTGCCGAATTCTGGCATTAAGATTGTTGCAGTGAGGTGGTCTTATTTAAGAGATAATATTATTGTGAACCCACTTTAAGACCACCTCACTATTATGACCAGAGTAAAGTTCATATTATCCACCTCACAATTAAAACTACTTGAGTATCAATATCACCTCACTATTAAGATGACCTCACTATCAAAGACCACCTCATCATTAAGACCACTTCACTATCAGGACCACCTCACTATTAAGACCACCTCACTATGAAGACCACCTCACTATTAAGACCACCTTACTATTAGGACCACCTCACTATTAAGACCACCTCACTAAGATATCAATTAATTTAATCAAAAATTCATCATATCAATAATCGATTGCTATGATCTTAATAGAGAGGTGGTCTTAAAATATGGGTATGCATGTATAAAACATAAAAACATACAAGAAAGAAACACTGTCGCTATGGCCTCTATAAAACAACACACGAACGCAAAAATACCAGGAAAAGAAGAAGAAGAATAACAGCTCAAAGACTTGGAACAGTAGAAAACAACATTTTGTTTAGGGTAAAATAGGAAAAAAGCATGGGGCAAAATTTGATCCTTGCGTGACACCATCCTAATGAAGACAACAAGCTAGGTGGTTTCAAGAAAGTGACTATTGGCTCCGAGCTCATGCCTTTCTTAGAATTACACTGTTTCATGTTTAAATAATCAACCGAAAGTACCCTCGAAGAATATCGTGAGCGGCAAGCGCCATTCGGACAATACTGAGCCATAATAGGAATTACAGGCAGTATGCGTCTTGTCGGTACAGCGGAACCTCGATTTAAGAACACTTCGCTACTCGGAACGCTGTAATGGATATAGTCTTATATAAATGTTAGGTTTTATACAGGCATTATCACTCAACAGAGTCTCAACCGACTTTGCGGTTGCTCCCTTGGCAGGCCTGTTCAAGCATGAGCCTTTCTCAACTCCCTGGTGAGTGAGTATACAGCCGAGCAGTTGTAGTCCATTCATACGAGATATCTTAATTTAATTTCATCCTCAACTCATTCTGTTTAATTTAACGTACGTTGCCCCACCCAATCATACAACTTATCCTCATTTCATTACAATTTCATTTCCATTTTATCTAATTCTCATATATGCTCATTTTATCCTTACATCATCTCGTTCCATTTCATCAAAATACATTGCCGAAACCAACCACCTAATTCTCATCTCATTTCATCTTCCATCATCTCATTCCGTTTCATCAAAAGACATTGCCGAAACCAACCACCTAATTCTCATCTCGTTTCATCTTCCATCATCTCATTCCATTTCATCTAAAGACATTGCCAAAACCAACCATCTAATTCTCATCTCGTTTCATCTTCCATCATCTCATTCCATTTCATCTACAGACATTGCCGAAACCAACCACCTAATTCTCATCTCGTCTAATTTCATCTTCCATCATCTCATTCCATTTCATCAAAAGACATTGTTGAAACCAACCACCTAATTCTCATCTCGTCTAATTTCATCTTCCATCATCTCATTCCATTTCATCCAACTCATACACAACCAAACCCAATCATACAACCTATCCTAGCACTCAACAATAAAATATTTCATATTTGCCATGGACCAACACCAGCCTTAATATCTCCACTATCTTGCTCTATCATGCAGTATCTTAGCCCATCGCCTGTAATTGCGTTTTACAAGCCAAAAATGAGATTAAAACTATTCCCAAACTATACCGCTAGCCAGCAACACCGAGCTATTGACTTTTGCTCAAGTAATTCTCTCCCTCTGATCAATATTCAAGAAACAAGTGCTGTTGCTTGAGGCTAAACTTAACTTATAAGACTGCGACCGAAAAGGAACAATCCATATAACGCAGGGCGTCACTAAAATTTTTGTAAAAAGATTTGAGATGTAAATATGGTGGTTTGGTTAACCGTGTACAGTAACTGCTTTTACAACAGGAAACCAGAAGTGCTGTTGCTTGAGGCTAAACTTGACTTATAAGACTGCGGCTGAAATAGAATAATCCATGTAACACGGCGTTAGTAGTCGCTGAATTTGAGGCGGCAATATCATAAGCTATTGTACAAAACAAAATACAAGAAAACATTGGAAAAGAAATTCAGCTTGTTGCAATGCCATAAATACCATTCATACATTTACAATACGAAACACAAGAAAACATTGAATAAAAAAATAATAAAAAATAAAAAAACACCATTTAATTGCACTGAATTTTGGCTACTGTTACTGACTCCCTTTAAGTTGATGTCTTGAAGCACTTAACTAGGTCAGCTCACGTCATCAATGCACACTTAAATAAACTGCCTGTTGTGCCAGTTTTAATGATCCAGTTGCTCTTAAACACTAGCCAACAGTTAAGTAGGCTGGCAAGAATAGCTCCTATGGAAGTGTGTTGTAGTGTAAGAGTTCTTTTGATAGCTATCAAGAGACTGCCTCCAATCTATAGCTCATGCCTGAGACAAAAGCCTGGAGGCCTCCATTGATGAGCCTAAAAGTGTTTTTATTTGTAGACACTGAGTGAAATTGTGTAGCTCTTAGTTAAGGGTGATGGCTATTAATTGGGGTTTCACGCATTGCACCCACCCCCCCCCCCCCCTTAACAGTTTTCTTTCTTTCTTTTTCTCTTCTTTCTTTCTTTCTGTTTTTTTATTCTTTCTTTCTTTTTTTTATGTTTTCCTTCTTTCCTTCTTGTCTGTCTTTCTTTCATTCGTTCTTTCTTTCGTTTCGTTTCTTTCTTTCTAATAGGCTTTATCAGTAACATTTGATATCTTTTCTCTCTTCACCAATTTCCTTATTTCTTTCTTTCACATATTTATTTTCCTTTCTTTAATCCATCTATTCTTAATTTATTAGTTTCTTATTCCTTTTCTTTTATATTTGCTTTCTTTCCTTTTTTAAAATGTCTTTCTCTGGCTCCAAGGTTCACATACATACGTCATTACAAGTCCTTACTAAATGTCCCATTTTCCTGCACTAGCAGCATATTTGTCATACGACAGTATATATATATATATATAGCATATTTGCCGTACCGCATCTGAACACCGTTAGTAAGAATACATGATTAAAAACTATCTATCTATCTATCTATCTGTCTATCTATCTATCTATCTATCCATCCATCTATCTATCCATCTATCGGTCTATCTACCTATCTATCTAACTGTCTGTCTATCTATCTATCAATCTGTCTGTCTATCTATCTATCTATCTATCTATTTATCTATCTATCTATCTATCTATCTATCTGTCTATCTATTTACCTAGCTATCTATTTGCCTATCTATCTACCTATCTATCAGACTTACAAAACCAATCCATCTACCTATCAATCAATCTATCTGTCTAGTTCAATTGTCAGTTGTCAAAGGGCATTGTCATCATTGTAATGTCATCATTGTGATGTCGTCATTGTGATGTCATCACATAGAACTAATCATATAAGACCCCCCTGACTCATGTTTGATGTGTGTCATTATACTTATATTATAATCAGACATGACTCAGCATGAGACACAAAAGTGAGTCAGTGGGACACGTGTAAGTAATTTTGCTGGCCAACCAACTTGCATGAATAATAAGAAATATTTAATGTTATTCAATGGCTTCACCTACAGCTTTCTTTACTCGTACTTTTATGAATTTATACAAAAATAAAGATAATCTGTATTGCCAAAATAATAATATATATATCTTTTATTCGACAGCTTCATGTCATTCATGACATATGTGTCATAATGTAAACAGAAAATACCAAGTAAATGACATACAATAACAATTAAAGAATAATAGAAAAGTAGTAAATAAAACTAGGTTCCAGCTACGATAAAGATTTGTTACAATACAATAGCAACATAATAATGTACAGTTTTCAATGTGAAGTTCAATCTTGTTATATCTATATATATAAGTCATACAGCATTATCCATAGCAAATGATCTAACACATAGGTAATTAAAAGGAACGTACATACATGTATGTAAAAATATACAAGATCAAAGATATGGTATACAAATGCTCATAATGCAGAGACTCAGAATGGTCAACATGTTTAATGTCAGACGATGGATGATGACTCAAACGTTTATTAGGCATCAACATTTACCAGAAATTTTCCAAAGGATTTTAACAACTCAGGCTCTTTTGATTTCATGATGGTCTTAAATAATAATAATACATATATGCAATTGTTGTGGAGTTTACAAACAGAAGCTCAATAAATTGTGAAAAATAGTATGTTTTATTTATACTTCTAGCCATATATACTTTTTTATGCAGTTTTATCGTATTTGTAATTATACTTTCATAAGTTTATACAACAATAAAGATTATCTTTTTATGATAATAAGAATAATGCATATATGGAATCGTTTTGGAGTCCATAAACAGACGTTAAAAAAATGTGAAAAATTGTATTTTTTATACTTCCAGCCATATTTACTTTTTTATGCAATTTATTGTATTTCTAATTATGACATTTTATATACTCAACCTTTCCTCTACGTATTAAAAATTGTAAAATTGTCATTATCAATAAACAAGGTTATTAATAATATCCTTATGATCATTACTATTATTTCTTACTACTATCACAACTTCATGCTACTAAGTATTCTTTAAAACATTCCAACAGCTCAAATGAGCCTTATTTCATGAACACCTTAATAATTTCTCAAATTCCTATACACTCAACTAACCAACCCTGGATAGGTCAATTTGTACTATTTAACCCCTTTAATTCTTTTTCTACCCCTTTTTACCCTTTTTTCCCTCTAAACCCTAGCGCACTCACCCCTCGGCATGACAAATAAGGGGTCTCTAATTCGGTTTAACCGCAAAGAGAGAACTCTTTCAAATGTCAATTTTCTCCAATTAAGGATATAGGGCCAATTGGAAGAACAAGGCTTAATTCCTCCTAGTGCCTGGAAATTGCCTCTCCGCTTTTTATGTTTGGAGCCCTGATTAAGTAGAATCGGATACAAGCCTACGGGGTTGGTGGCGATGGCGATGATACGCGGCGTACGGGTTCGAATCGTCTCTCGCGAACTGTTTGCGAGAGGACGGTAGAAGACCCATCAGTGATGAACATGCAGCTTAGGAGACAGATTAGGAGAGGGTGAAACCACAGGCCCAACATGTGCGAGGTCATTAACCAACGTATAAATTGTCATCTAGCCCTGTTGCTATATATATGTGCCAAGTCGGCTAAAACTGATGCTCCTAATGTCAATTTAATGACATAAAATGTCTACTTTTTGATAAATCTCCAAACTTTGTTCTGAAGAATCAATGTGTGTGTGTGTGTGTGTGTGTGTGTGATTAGGGCTTTACGTCCTGTATTTCTGCACCAGTTGGGCTAATTAGGACAGACAGAGACCATGGCAATGAGACGAAGGATGACACAGCAATCCAACTTAGGCTCGACCGGGAATTGAACCCGGGACCCAGCGGTTGGAAGCTCAGAGCGCTACCTCTGAGCTGTGCAATGCCCCCTCGAAAACTGCTGTATGTCCAGCTCAAGTTCAACTCACACATACTCCATCTATCACTGGAATAGCAGTGTACACATAGGGGTGTACATGTAAACGTTTTGACAACTTTACCACCTCTTTGTAAATGGAAATATTGTAAAGCCAATTGACTGTTCCCAACATCAGAATACTACATAAAGTAAAATATGACCTGGAAGCCGGTTTGAATAGAGTCTTTCACTGAGCAGTCCTGAATTCAGCAAGACATAAGTCTTTCTTCCCCTCTTATTACTCATTTTGCTTTTCAGACACAGTTGATCATAACTAACTGGTGCCATTAATATAATTTTCTCAAGGAAATAATACTGCTGCTAGGATGCACTTTGCTTCAGCCAATCACAGCCAAGAGCGTGAGCTTTTACAACCAATAAAATTGCAGTTTTTTGTCATAGCCACCTGGGTGGAAATATAGAGAACCTTACGTGAAAATCCACTATTGATAAGACATATTTGATAATGCCATAAGCAATATTTTAGAGACAACATTTTGCTGAATGCAATGGCAAAATACTGAGGGGTGTGAAAACCTTTGAGCACCACTGTTAGTAGTAGCAGGAAAAGAGTAATTAAATGAAACTATTCTCATATTAGCACCAAAATCATTTAATACAATAGTTGTTAATGACTACAGCTAGCATCTGCCTTGAATGCACTCCTCTTTTTCTATCGTCTTAAACGTCAACTTATAAGTTTTGCAAACAACGGCAGAGGAACTTCGGTTTCGGGTTAAACGACTCGAGATTCAACAGGTAATGACTATTACAGCCACAAAATTTACTACAGCTACTGTTACAAAATTTTGACCTCTTACATGACCAAATATACCCGGAGCAACATCATTCTGATTCAGTAATCAGAATTCTCATTTTTCCCGAAGAATCGACATGGCTTCTTAGCTGAACATGTTACAAGAAGCAAAACAATTACTGCACACAATTATTTTTAAGGCTTCCCAGCTTCTTATAATGAAAATGTTTTAAGCAGAAACTGCCATGTGACCAGTATTGTCATGGTAACCAAAACAATTAATTCCTGGGAATAAGGTTAATTGATTTGGTTGCAGAAAAAAAAGAGGGAAATAAGATACAGAAATGAAAAGTAAGAAAAATTACGAAATAAAAGAAAAATGTTTCTTTTGAATTATGAAAATTGTAAGTTTCCCATAATTATGGTGGTCGAAGGGTGCACTTCCTTGGTCTTGTAGTTTCTTGGGGGCACAGTCACTTTCACCCCACGAAAGTACCAATTTTCGTCCCACGAAGTACCAACTTTCACCCCACGAAAGTACCAATTTTCGTCCCACGAAGTACCAACTTTCACTCCACAAAGTACCAACTTTTGTCCAACGAAAGTACCAACTTTCGCCCCACAAAAGTGCCAACTTTCATACCACGAAACTGCCAACTTTTACGCCACGAAAGTTCCCAACATTCGTTCCACGAAAATGCTAACCTGCCCCCCTCACTGACCATTTAACTTCATAAACATTGAATGTAATGAGCTGTATTCATATGCATGGATGCCCCTATCATATACATCTACCCTGCAAATAAAAATGCAGTAAATGCGGTATTAATCCAGTAAATGACAAAAAATCTGTGAGGGGGCAGGCAGGCCGGGTGCCTTACTCTCTTAGTTGTTTTAATATCATATTTCTACAACTTTTAATTCGTGCCAAATCTTGAGTTGAAAACTACGCACAATGCAACTAATCTTGTAAGTTAGATTAGCCGGTATTCAGTGGTTTTCTAACTAAAATACATCCATTGATATCTTCGCATTAAACTAGGCTTCGAACTTAATTGTGGTTAGGTGTTTTGCAGTTCTCGCGCACCAGCAGCATTTCCTAATTTTTTTATCATAGAGGAGGAGGAGGAGGAGGGAGGGAGGAGGGGAATATATAGTCACTCTAACAATGTTGCATACTTGCAGTTCTAAATTTTATTAGCAAATTGCTCAATTATACTTTCGTGGTGCAACACGTACGATGACTGTTGTGGTGCGAAGGTATGTCATGGTGCGAAGGTATGTCTTGGTGCGAATGTATGTCGTGGTGCGAACGTGTTGTTGTGCGAAGGTATGTCATGGTGCGAAGGTATGTTGTGGAGCGAAGGTATGTTGTGGTGCGAAGGTGTTGGGAGGCGAACCTTCGCACCAGAAAGTGTACTCCTCGGCCACCATACATAAAATGTAAATTACTTAAATTACAGGTAATACAAGAGACTTCTGAAGTTATTAGCATTTAGTGATAAATACACACCAAAATAGGTAGAACAATCACACCTTAGAATGTTTCAAGTGTTGTCAGAGGGAAATAAGCCAGAATTTCCTACAAATCACGGAAATCATCAACAAGGTGAGTGACCGCCGTTTGTTTACATTTTTCCACTGGCCATCACGAGAAATCTAGCGAGTATTTTGGTTCATTTGTGTTTTTCAGGAATAGTGAATAGTTCAAGACTTCCTAGTGCCACGAACGACAGTTGAAATTATTGGTTGTTATGCATTATTTAATGAGTAATACACCTTTGTTCTGACCAGCCCTATGAATTACTATGGCGCTCGACCCAGCTTTGGTTCCAGAAGTAGCCATTTTCTGTTCACCCAATGTTGATGAGTCTGCATCTGCTTGCAGGACCTATACGTCACCTTATCTTATTTCATATATTCATCTTATCTTATCTTATCTTACCTATCTTATCTATCTATCTTATCTTTTCTGGTCTTGAATGACTTTGTCAAGTCTAAATTTTGTTTTTATATATGAACTTCATAGCAAGCAGACATGACTCTTCTGAGCTGAACAATTTTATTAAAACTTTTCCAGAACTAGTCAAACCTATATTCAGTTTGGTGAAGTTTAGAATTTTAACTTTCAACCGCAGTAGTTTCGCGATTTGGTTTAAGACAAAAAGCAGGAAATTCGCGAAAAATGGTGAAAGCTCGATGAAAGAAAAGTCAACTTTGGAATGGAACATATTCCAGTTGCCTTTTTTGGTGGCTTAAATTTCAGAAAACATCTCCAATTTCTGAGTTACGGATGCCAGTTGGCTGGGAGTCAATGTTGCAATTGGATTTCCTGCCACAGGCTTATTAAACGTATTGGCATGGTAACAGTCGAAATTGCATAGAAAATAAGTAAAAAAAAAAATGAAAGAATGGAAAAGAATATAATCATTCTTAAAGTCACAACATGCTCCTTAAGCAATTTTGCAATCAAACTGCAACTTTGTAACTTACACCAAAAAGTATAGAAAAAGTGCAGGAAAAACTGGAGCTCCCTGCAGCAAAAAACACCTCGGTTGTAACAGAAACCTCCCATATGGGAAGGGTTGGGTTACAATCAATATAAAATGTCAGAAAAATCATTTCTTTGAAGTCTGTATACTTGGAACACTGAAGTAGTAGAATGTTTGAAACACAAGCTTGGGAATTTAATTTTGTTCAACCGAGTGAATTTGAGTATAAGACCCATTTTCCAATTCATTTTGCATATCAAATTCGAACGATTAAGTTAAAAGATTCCGAGTGAAAAAAATCACACCGAATCGATAAATCGCGAATAAGACAATTTATGTATTTCATTGCACATTTTCCATATGAGTAAATTAATGGAAAATATGGATTGTATTCTGCAAAAATATTTCAAGTATTTTACAAAGTTTTTGACGATTGAGTGATTTTGTTTAATGAACTGCTCAGAATCCAAGCAAACTACTTAAAGATATTGTTTATTTATTTTGCTGTAATTTAGTTCAACAAACACCAAGTTAATTCAATGAATATGTTACAATGGATTTTCCATTTGAGTCAATTGCGTAATATTGTATTGCAACGTTTTGTATTGTATTGTAATGTATTTTCATGTATTATATTGTAATGTATTGTAATATATTGTCATGTATTATATTGTATTGTATCGTATTGTAACATATTGTCATGTTTTGTATTGTCATGTATTGTATTGTAATGTAATGTATCGCTACAACTAGGTCTGAATCTTAGTCAGCTTGTACGACAAACTGCAGGCAGACGTAATAATGAGATGATAAGGCTGCCTGGAGTCCACATAGTACACATTCACCACATGGGTGGGGTCTTTACTCACCACGGCATAGACACCGAGTACAAGGCACCACCAATTTACCATCTCATGCGATCGTCATCAGGCTTTAACGTTTAATGCTAATACAAGCACAAATAACAAAATTTAACCGAGTACACAATATTAACCTAAATTACGCAACATTAACACAAGATTCACGCAAACATTTCCAAAGCTTATGCTCAAGATTTTATCACGATGTGAGCATCATTTTTTTTGCATTGCTTAAAACTCCACAGACATATTACTTAAAACTTAGACGTAAGCAAACAGAAAGCTTTCATCTGTACACGGAGAAAACTTGTTAACTAAACATTGTAAGTTTAAAAGAGAAATACATGTATGCTAAAAGATTTTACTAAAAGATTTTAGGCGTCTTTCTTACTTTCTTATCCGTTTTCGTTAGAATTTTTTTTGCGGAAAAATAAGTAAAAATAAAGCAAAAATAAAAATGTTTCTTATTTAGCTATTTCATGTACATTAAACTCACGCAGTAACAAAGATGTTTTTTTGGTTTTCTTTTATTATGATTTTAGGTGTGTTTTCGACATCTAAAACATTAAGATCAACAGCAGAAGTTTGCCTTTTTATCATTTTTTGTTTCCCTAAACATGATTCTCATGTTGATTTAAGCTTCCCGTGCTACATTTTCTTTTACTTTTTACTCTTTTTTTCCTACTTTTTCTCCATTTTCTCTTACTTCTACATAAACTTTGTTTTATACATAACATTATTTAGACAGTTAACAAAACACCTGTTAATATCTCTGCATTAAACTAGAGACTAGACACTGATGCTACTGTAGAATCTCGCTGTTAAGACCATTGTATTGTATTGTATTGAATTGTATTGTATTGTGTCAATGGCACTGGCCTTAACCTTTATATTATATTGTACTGTATTGTACTGTATTGTACTGTATTGTACTGTATTGTACTGTATTGTACTGTATTGTACTGTATTGCACTGTATTGTACTGTATTGTGTCAATACAACTGTTCTGAATCTTTGTATTGTCTTGTAATGTTTTGTTGCTCTGGGGTATTGTATTATATTGTTTTATATTGTATCATATTGTATCGTATTGTATTGTATTGTATTGTATCAATACAACTGTTCTGAAGCTTTGTATTGTCTTGTAATGTATTGTTGTTCTGGGGTATTGTATAGTACTGAAGCTCAGTCAGCTTACATGTGACCAGCTGCAGGCTGACGTAATGATGAGATGAGAAGGCCTCTCATCATTATCATGTCATCTTCGCTCAAAACTGAGTCCTTATGGTTTCCTGTGGTTACAGCAGTGTAGAGTATAAGGCAAAATAAACCGATAGTGACTCTTAACTAACACCTTTTTTGCTAAATCTATTGATGATATGGATCTCATGGGCTAAAATGTTTGATCTGAGCCAAGTTTTTATCTTCTGTACCAGAAGGTTGTTTGTGTGTATCTATCACCATGGAAGGGCTAGAGGTCAAAGTTCTATGCAAAGCCCTACCTACCAACTTATAGTAAATATTTTGAAGTGACTCAGCATATATTAAGACTTTAAGAGCCTTAAACATGTCTATTTTGATGCTACGGGGAAATCCATAATTAAGGCAAAACAGAATACTTAAAAATATATAATATTCAATCATTATACGAGTATCAAAATATAACTAATTTTGGTACTGACAGTATATTTTCATAAATTAATAAAAATAGGAAAAAATGATCATTAATCATTGCAATATATAACAAAATAAAAATATTGATTATATGAAAATTTATCTATTTTACAAAACATCATGCATAAACATGACATCAAAAAATATTTAAAAGAAAAAGGAAAATTAAAAGAAGATATTTTACCCTTCATGACAAAGCAAAACATGTTATTTTTTCGTTCTTACTAATATGTTTTACTCTCGATTTATCCATTCACACACTAAATTTCTCACATCTAAGTGGCCAATCATTTTCTCTTAATTCACACCTCCTTTATCACAAGCACCCTGCTCACTTAAAGCTGCCATCTTGAAAATTCAGTTGTTTGTTGGGGTTGCCATGGCAACTACACTTGACACCCTTAAACGAACCCCCCTCGTCACACTCCAGTGGTTTATGAAGCCTTAATACAGGTGGGCCCTTAATTAAGGTCAATTTGTTATGGTTGGTTACGGTTGAGTGATTTGCATGCTAATTAAACCCCCATGCACGCGCAAACTAGAGACATGTTTGATTTGATTGGAAAATGAATGTTATTTATAGAAGGAAATTTGGTAGTTAGTTTGTTTTAGTTAGACAGTTAGATAGTTAGTTAGTCATTGAGATTGGATTATTTAGTGGTGGAAATTTGCTGGTTTGTTTGTTTTGTTGTAGTTAGTCAGATAGCCAGTCAGTCAGTCAGTCAGTCAGTCAGCCAGTCAGCCAGTCAGTCAGTCAGTCAGTCAGCCAGTTAGTCAGCCAGTCAGTCAGTCAGTCAGTCAGCCAGTCAGTCAGTCAGTCAGTCAGCCAGTCAGCCAGTCAGTCAGTCAGTCAGTCAGCCAGTCAGTCAGTCAGTCAGTTAGTAAGAAGGTTCAGAAATGTGGTTCGTCAGGAAGCTGGTCATTCAGTCAGATTGTAATGTAGTCAGTCATTTAGCTCGTCAGGTATAGATAGTCAGTCAGTTAGTTAGATAGACTATTTGATAGTCAGTCTGTCAGTTACACAGCACATCAGTCAATCAGTCAGTCAGTCAGTCAGTCAGTCAATCAGTCACCAGTACTTGAACAACAAAACAATTTTACATTACAAACAAAATCTATTATTTTCAATTTTAAAATACTTGTAAGTTTTCATTTAGGCCTATGAAAAGGCCTGTAAAACCCCACACTCGGAGCTAATGCTATCGAGACATATTAAGTTATGTTACTGTTCAACCACCTTTATCAGCTCATCATTACATCTGCATTTCACATCATTTCAAAGTACCAAATTCTGCCTTGGATCATACTACTATTTCTAATGCAGATAACTGTGGTCATATTTATATCCCTTGCTCTATAAAAATCATACCTCTATTTCTAATGCAGAAAACTGTGGTCATATTATTGCACCTTGCTGTATCAAATACATTTTGGTCAGAGATCTATAAATGAATTCCACATATGGAGACTGCATGATATATCAACCTCAGAACTAATCGATTAAATCGATAAAATCAGTGGTAGGCATACAAAATCGATGGACCATTCAGTGGAATTACACACGTGTTCCATGGCTACCATTGTAATGAGGCTTGGCCAACATTGTCCAAACATAAGTTATTAATACATGGATTTTTTTTTCATGTGAACATTTCTAAAAGTGGGTATTTCATGCAGAGATTTGTTTTAGATCAAGCAATGTTTTTCCTTTATCATTAGATAGAAAGGGGGCAGAGGGGGGGGGGGACTGGTGCATGGAAAGCTTACCAATAAATATGGACATTCTAAAAATATGAGTAGACAGAGAGTGAGAGATTGTTTGCTAATTCTGGTTTATTTTTTATCATCTACACAATCTTTTTTTTTTTTTTTTTTTTTTTTTTTTTTTGGGGGGGGGGGGGGCTATTTTATCAGTTAATCACAAAATAATCTATACACCTATCCAAGTGAGAAAAAAAAATCAGCTTAACATATTTTAGATGCAGATATATTTTTCTGGTAAATTGAGCTAAAAAAAATTCTATACAAAACCCCTGCCCTCTCCCCCCCACTCCTCCCTTAAAAAAGGCATCTTGAAATCATCAAACAATTAACTCTATAAAACAATCGCTAACAAACCCCCCCCCCCACCCCCCACTCCCCCCCCCACACAAAATGCCCCCCCCACACAAAATGCCCCCCCCCCCCCAAAAAAAAAAAGAAATTTAATAAATTCAGGAAAACCAATATGACAGTTTTGTTTTCACATGGAAAGCTTGTCCATCACCCATTATTTAACAAAAACAACATTTTCGTCAGCTCAATAGTTTCCTAAATGACTCACTAAGTTTGGTCAGCGCTGGTTCTATTGACAAATTAGATTATAAAACGGCTCATGAATCGCAAACAAAACACAAAAAATTAAAAAAAAAAAAGATGTGAAAATAATGAGTGGAAAAGCAGTTTTTTTTTTACTACAGTGGATTTCATCATTGAGGCAATTGCCAGTATACAATTTACTAGCCTTAATATTGAGGTGGTCTTAATAGTGAGGTGGTCCTAATAGTGAGGTGGTCTTAATAGTGAGGTAGTCTTAATGGTGAGGTGGTCTTAATGGTGAGGTGGTCTTAATACTGAGGTGATCTGAATAGTCAGGCTGTTACGTCACTAAGATAAAAATATCGCCAAGAGCTAAAAAATAGACTACATTTAAGAAGTGTTTATATTAATGAGGTGTCCGTCAAGGCGAGGTTTTTAGTACAATTGCAAAATAGTTTCCTATTTAATGCATAAATGGATACCAAATAAATTCAGTTCAGCATTCAATTAAATCACACGAGATGTTTTCTGAGAAAAATGCGAAATTTTAAGAACCAAAAAAATTTTCACTAAAAATGCTTTTGACACGGCTGTCTGTACAAACAGTCAGCTTTAATTAATTCCCCTCTCGAAGTTTACTAAATTCTTTTGGTAAATATTCGAGAGATTTTTTGTTGTTTTGAGTTCTTAGGAAGACTGAAAAGTTGTTTAGAAATGCATTTGAGAATCTACTACTCCCAAATTACTCGTTAGGAGTGATCTAAAATTCAGACACGATTTCACAAGAGATTTTTACCAATTCATTACATCGTTGTGAAATTCCTAATAATTTTGGCAATGTTGACAAGAATCCCAAATGTGTGAGATTCAAAAATGCCAAAAAAATAAACTTTAAATTCTTATCCGAGATCTCCAGATTGCCAATGAGCTGACTTGGTATTTCCCAAGTTCACTTGCCAACATAAAAAGAACATTTTTTTATTAATTTAAATAATCCCCCCTTGTTTAAATCATTAATTAACATCAAAACTACTTCCTAAATTTAAGATATTACACTTAATAATCCGAAATATGTTTTGAAAATTGTGAAATATAGTATGGTATAATAAATTGAACTATTAGAAAAGACTACTTTAATTTAAGGAGATAGATTAAGTGTCTATGCTGAGGCAAGTAAAAGACCCCACTAATGGGGGTAAATGTGTAAAGTGGTGTGGACTCCAAGCAGCCTTATCATCTCATCTTTACGTCTGCCTGCAGCTGGTCATATAAGCTGACTAAGCTCCAGACCCAGTAGCATTGAGGCAAAACAATACAATACATTAATAGTACAATACAATACAATACAATACAATACAATACAATACAATACAATACAAAACAATGTAGACAAGAGACAAGGCACTGAACCAATAATTAGTGTGCCTTGTACTCGGTGTCTATGCCGAGGCAAGTGAAAGACCCACCCCAAAATAACGCTGAAAGTGTAATTTGGATAATAAATGTTACTAATATAATAGAATTATTAGATAGATATTGACTTATCTGAGATAGTGGAAATTAATAGCTTTGGAGTCCACACTCATCAATCAACAAAACACTACCCCCTGTCCACAGTTTATTAGGTAGGAAATTACTAGACTTATCATATAGTCAGAAACACGTAGCCTATCTGTGCATGACTGACTGTGAATATTCTTTCCACATCCCCAGTCCTTTTACCCCATTAATTGCTGACCTCTCCGCCAGGGGCGCCGTCCTTTGCTCTCCAATTGAGGAGGCTGCATCTCCTCTGTGACGTAGGGGACGTCATTAACGCTAGAACGTCGCACGCTCACGGCACGTGCAGTTAGGAACGTTTTATGGAACGTTTTTAAGGCACCTGTGGCCACTTTGCCTTAAAAGTCACTTAACTTTATTGGCATTAACTAAAGAGGTTTTTTTGCTTAAAAAGATATATAATTTAGCGGTATATTGTATGAGATATCATTCAATATATATGTCACTTTCTCCGTGTTTCTCATAGGAAACAATAGGTAAACGCATATGAAATTAATGATATTTCCTTTTATGGGTCAATTTTTACATTGACCATATAGTCGATGTAATTATTGGCGTCTGTAAATATACGGTCATTTTCTAAAGAGGTTTTCATTGAAATCTCAGCTTTCTACTCTATGATGCAGTTAGTTTCTATAAAATACAGCTGTCTGTGACGACCTGTACCTGGCTTTGGTCTAAACATGCTAAAGCCAGCTGCTTCTGTCCACTTTTATAGCTAATAATCGGCTTACATCTTTCACCAGGTATGCATAAACCTTGGTAAATGTAAGAAATTAATCTAATATATCATAAATATGTACTATTAGATCCGGTTTTGAGTAGCCAGCCATGACAGCTTTGTCTATTTTCAATTTGACGGGCACGTTTTTAATAAAACTAACTGTATTATATACCTATTTTTGTCCCTACTTCTGAAAAACAAAAAGGTCACAAAAAGTCGAATCGTTATTTTAGCACCGTCTTAAGGCTACATCATTATCAAAACCACTAATTCCGTAATTGGTCTTATTTTCGAAGCTCCATCGCGAAAGCTTTCATTCCAGCCGCGGAATTATACATGTATATGTGTGTATGATATCAAGGCATAGGGAAAACTGTATTATTTGGTATGTAAACACTGTAGAAATCAATGTATCAGCCCAACACGGCTAAATATTTGTTCTGTGCCGATAGAATATGAGTCGGAAACAGGCACACTTTGTATTCATTGTACATAGCTCTGGCAATACAGTCAAAATTGATGCAAATATCTGTAGCTTCACCAGTGTTGTATTGTATTGTGAATGCCACTGGTCTGAAGCTTAATCTGGTTAAAAGATTAATTGCATGCAGATGTACTGATGAGATGCTAAGGCTACTCTGAGTCTTAAAATACATTTACCCCATGGGTGGGGTCTAGCATAGAAGCCAAGTCCAAGGCACCACTAATATAACCTAAAAGATGTAGTTCATAAAGAGTGCCCAGGCCACAATTCTAAACTAGTAGTAGCAGTAGTAATAGTAGTAATAGTAGTAGTAGTAGTGGAAGTAGTAGTGGTAGTAAGCAGTAGTAGTAGTAGTAGTAGTAGTAGTAGTAGTAGTAGTAGTAGTAGTAGTAGTAGTAGTAGTAGTAGTAGTAGTTGTTGTAGTAGTAGTAGTAGTAGTAGTAATAGTTGTAGTAGTGGTAGTAGTAGTAGTAGTAGTATTTGTTGTAGTAGTAGTGGTAGTAGTAGTAGTAATAGTTGTAGTAGTAGTAGTAGTAGTACTAGTAGTAGTAGTGGTAGTAGTAGTAGTAGTAGTAGTAGTGGTAGTAGTAGTAGTAATAGTAGTAGTAGTAGTAGTAGTAGTAGTAGTAGTAGTAGTAGTAGTAGTAGTAGTTGTTGTAGTAATCGATACAAATTACCTTGTAATACTAGTAATCGATACCATGAGTCATCAGTATCGTAATCACTACGAATATCTATTGCCTTACACTATTACTCATGTAAGTGACACTACTGCATTTGATACTTCAGAGTGATATTACTGATAGTAGGGTGATAATAACACCCTGAAAGAAGGGGTGAGAAGTACCCTATGACAACCTACTGATGTATGTTACACCCTGGGGGTATTATCAGGCCTTGATCATGCATATCTACCCCCTTCTATGGATCATAACCCCCCAGACAGTTCTTTATTAGAGCAATGAATAGAACGCCCCTGTCTCTAACACCCCAGCAACTGGCATTGACCTAGTATTGATGGCTGAGCTGTAGTCACTACCAACTTACTGAAGTAGACAAATATATAATACACCAAGACCTGTGGTGGGTGGTGGATTGGGGCTTTACGTCCTGTATTTCTGCACCTGATGGGCTAATTAGGACAGGTAGGGACCATGGCAATGAGACAAAGGATGAAACAGCCATCCAACATAGGCTCGACCGGGAATTGAACCCAGGACCCAGTGGTTGGAAGCCCAGCGCGCTACCACTGAACTAGGCCCCCACCCCTACAACAAAACCTTGCCAAATTAAAACTATATTTATGGTAAAATATGGTCTTAATGGTGAGGGGATCTTAATATTGTATTCAATTCTGGCACACTTCATAAGCTACATCTCAGCTGTATGTTAATTGCATGAGACCTTATATTGGGAGGAGCCTTGTATTCGGTGCCTATGCTTAGGCAAGTATTAGACCCCACCCATGAGGTAGATGTGTAACATGGTGTTGTGGACTCCAAGCAGCCTTATCATCTCATCATTACGTCTGCCTCTGGTAGCTGGTCATATATAAGCTGACTAAGCTTCAGACCCAGTAGCATTGAGACATTAAAACATTGAAAAATGTCCAATTACACACTAGTGTAATTATGGTGCCTAACATTTAGTGTCTATGCTGAGGCGAGTACAACACCAGTCATAATCCCCCAAAATATACAAATAATAAAATATCAACAACTAAATTTATTATGACAAAAATATAAGAATAATTCAAAGACGGTCTTTTATGAATTACCAAATATGCCTGGTCAATCTAATACAATGAAACTAAACTGCAAAATGACATCATACCTAATTAAGGACCCCATTTTCCCTTAACAATTTCCCTTGATGTACTTAATTTACCCTTAATTAAGGATTTAATACATCACTTAATTCAAGAATCAGTCCTTTTATTCTGCATAATTCTCCTAACAAGCCTCACTATTGGTCTACAATGGCATTGTGCCCCCTAGCAACGTAATTGTGACGTCACTACCTCATTAGCAACGTAATTCAAGGACGCTGTACCAGTTACCTACTGACCTACATTCTGACAGCAATACAAGGTCACCATTGCCTTATATGGTAAATAGTCTAATGCAATGTACACTCGGCGACAGTGAATTTCGCCACGACAGCGAGATTCGCCACCCCCCTAAAACTACAATAAATACCTTTTAGATGGCTGCCACAGCGTAAGAACACTGTCAATGATCTATACAATTAGTTTTGGAACAAATCAAGACCTTGCAATGTGCATAATCCTGTTTTAGGGGGGTGGCGAATCTCGTCGTGGCGAATCTCGTCGTGGCGAAAATCACTGTCGCCGAGTGTAGACAGATAGATGGATAGATCATGGACAGATGGATAGATAGATAGATAGATAGATAGTTACATAGATATATAGGTAGGTTGATAAGTAGATAGATAGATAGATAAATGGATGGATAGATGGATAGATCGATATATAGATAGATAGATAGATAGGTGGAAAGATAGAGCGATATCTGGCTAGCTAGATAAATATATAGGTAGATAGATATATAGATAACTAGATAGATAAATAGATAACTAGATAGATAAATAGATAGATAGATAGACAGATAGATAGATAAAGTGCTCCATTAAATTTGATTAAAACTTGCATTAGTATATTGAATTGGGAAAAAATAATTACTTTTAATGCATATTACATTAAAGGTAAAAACTGTAGCATTGAGCATATTTACCAAATTATATAAATGCATTTCGGGAGTATTTTAGATTTTATCCTGCTCTGATTTGTTTACATTTCTGTCGGAACAACAGGCATTAAACTAAAAGTATAAAAAAAAGAAGTAAAAATGTCTGTTACAAACTGCATTTAAATTAATCATTTCTGGGAGACATTGTTGATACAATTGGACAAATGAATTAAAATTAATGAACAACTACGCGTAGGCTATTAATGTAATTGTATTGGTCCGTTTTAATGTTTATTTACATTTCAAAAAACATATTCCTGATTGGCATTAGGAGCGAGCAACAATGTTTTAAAGCAACAATGTTTTAAAAGCATGATATTCCTGCAATAGTGTTCCATAAACATTGTTGGCTATGTAGGATTTTTGGTTAAAAGGCTGTATATGAAAATTTTATGATTGAAAATATGGAAAGGTTAGGTAAACACTAGCTACTTTGAGCAAGGCACCGTATACATAGGATTTCCATTATAGGCATTGTTTATAGTGCATTTTGGCTTAGTTTGTTAAGCTCCCTACCACCCCCATAAACATATGGAAAGATCACATATATATGCAAAGAAAGCAAACAAATATATGGGGATTATATGCAAGCTAAATCAAGGTTCAAACAGCCAGCTATATTCCTTTCTTTTTTCTTTTTTTGCACCATGTCAAAACTGTTGAATTTCCAAAAGTCAACTTTCACGAAGTTAGATCTGTGAATTTCATGACATTTATGACATATTTCACGACATTTATGACATATCATATGATATATTTAACACTTTTAACTCTTGACATATTTTGGTTATATGTCAAATTTGGCATTAATCACTTCAACTTTAACATATCAGTTGCTATGGTAACATATTTCATGACTGTATAATCACATGATTTCATATCATAATTTCTAGGTTTAATGTTGATATCATAGAATCATTTTGTCTTCTGTTTAAAATGAAATATATCAAACTATATATCAGTATGTCTGTCTAGCTGTCTAGTTGTCTAGTTGTCTGTCTAGCTGTCTAGCTGTCTAGTGGTCTAGTTGTCTATCTGTCTGGCCGTCAAGCTATCTAGCTGTCTGTCTGTTTGTCTGTCACAATGGATGATTACATAACGTGACAATGAAACAATGGTACTTACGTAACCAGGGAAGAACAATTGAACAATCAAAACAATCGTTTACTCACCTGCAAGAAAGACAAAAAAAATAAACATTAGTATCATTGATAAATATAATATCTTTAAAGCATGGAAGACTAAAGGTAAAAAATACTCATTATAATTCATAGTTAACAAAAAAACTTAATTTTACAATTTGTTTAACAGTATAAAAAAAGAGGAAAAAAACTAAAAGTCCATCTCAGTGAGTTCTCGCCAAAGTCTCACTAGGGACGAGAGTTGCCCAAGAGTTCAGAAAGGTCACTGAGTGCACTTTTAGCCTGGTGCAACAGCTGAACAAGTTGAGGCTCCACTGCTTATCAAATACAGACAAAAAAACAAAACAATTGTTGATTTATTTCTATATTATTACCCTGTACATAATGGTTGGTTAAATATGAATTATAGTGACCATACAGTAATTGTTATTATATCATTACAATGTACATAATTGTGTTCGTTACATTGTTTTGTTTGTAACATTTTTAGCTCTACGTAGGTGGTCTAAGTATAATATAAATTGCATTATAAATAATTACTCAATTGGTAATCTATAAGAAATTTATTATCAATGATTAATGTAACATCAATATCATATTAGAGCTTTAGTACTGAGTACTTGGGAAAAAAATTGTTAATAAATGTTTTCTGGCAAGAATGTCAGAGATTATATTGTTTTAAATATAGCTGCATAACAATAGCATACCCTCCTAATAATAATTTATTAATATCGTAATACTTTTAAAATATGAATTAATTAATTAATAGTAGTATATATATTTATAATCTTCTTTTTTTTTCCCACAAGGTGGCTCCCTCGGCAGCGGCAAACTCAGTGCCTTAGTCTCCTTGTTCCACTTCAATATAAAATTATTATTTTTTATATTGAAATAACTGTAATATGTTATGTAAGGAGCAAATAAAAAAAGTGTCATTGTCATTAAAATCTACAATACGGTTAAAAGCATCCAAGTACTTTGGCATTTTTTAACTATAAAATTTATGACAAAAGTTCTCCAAAACAAAATATTTGATAAAGTACCATTCTTGTAGCCTCACATCTATATCAATAACCAAAAAACGACATTTTTTCAATATTTCTCCATAAATTTGCTGATGAATCGGGACTGACTAAAATCTAACACCGACTAGCAATTTCTACATTGCGCCTTATCGGGCCGGACTAAAAAGATAGTATCTTGGACAAACTGCCTAAAATTACGTCACACAGCAATCAAGAACTTATCACTGGCATCAATTTCAATTTGGAGAAGCCCCCCCCCCCCTCTCACCCCTTCATTTTGTTTCAAAATTGATACCAAGTTCGTCAATTTTGCGAGATTTGATAAACTTGACAAATTCTAGTCTCACTTCTGCAAAAATGGCAGACATTTTAAAAAGATGGTGCTGATACAACTTCGAGACATTGTAATACATGGAAGGAAGGAAGGAAGGAAGGAAGGAAGGAAGGAAGGAAGGAAGGAAGGAAGGAAGGAAGGATGGATGGAAGGAAGGAAGAAAGGATGGATGGATGGAAGGATGGATGGATGGATGGATGGATGGAAGGAAGGAAGGAAGGATGGATGGAAGGATGGAAGGAAGGATGGATGGATGGAAGGATGGATGGAAGGATGGATGGAAGGAAGGATGAATGGATGGAAGGATGGATGGAAAGATGAATGGATGGAAGGAAGGATGAATGGATGGAAGGATGGATGGAAGAATGGATGGAAGGAAGGAAGGATGGAAGGATGGATGGCAGGAAGGAAGGAAGGAAGGAAGGAAGGAAGGAAGGAAGGAAGGAAGGAAGGAAGGAAGGAAGGAAGGAAGGAAGGAAGGAAGGAAGGAAGGAAGGAAGGAAGGAAGGAATTACCGATTAACTAGTTGGCTATCCTCTTTTATGACTGACCGGCTAACTGACCAAATTAATGAATGAATGAATGAATGAATGACTGTCTGACTAAACAACTGATATAAATACATAGACCAAGGAATGATTGACTAAATAGCTCACTGACTAACTCATTATATTGACTAGCTAGCTGACTGATTAACTGATTGATTAAATGAATGACTGAATGACTGACTGACAAACCAGCAAATTTACTGACTAATGTTACTGGTATTGACTGACTACTCAATGAAATCATATTTACAGTCTAAAATGACTAACCTAACTGACTGAATAACAGACTAATAGACAATATTAATCAATATTATCAAATTCTCTTAATTAAAAAAACACATGTTAAGACAAAGTAACAAATTATATTCCTTCCTTTGAGAAGTACTAACATAACTAATCATTCGATTTTTGATTCATTACATTAACAAAGTTATTATTCAGCACACGTCCTAGTAATAAACATAGAATTGCTCTTGAACTTCGGACTTTTACTTGATGACTCTGTAAAAGCATATCACATGAGTTTCCTGTGTCATTCATTAGCCTGTCATTCATTCGCAATCAAAAAAAATTGTGATTTTTGTCATTTTCTTAGTTTTATGTTGTCACCTATCAGTGAAAAACGTAATTGGCACTTATTCCTAGAAAAAATAAAAAGTGAGTCATTTATAAAAATATCCTTTTTTATTCATAATTGTGCTGAAAATTAGTTTCCGTTATGTTAGGAATATGACTACATCCGCTGAGGATACCGGTTAGGTTTGTAAGCTAAGCCGATACTCCGTAGAGGAGCTTTTACCGTAGGAAACCACTTGGGTCACGATTTATCCTCGGGAGCGAAGGATGAGATTATGATTATGACAATGATAATTTGTAAAATTACCTTAAGTAGAAATATCAACAAAAAAAATTTTTCAAAATTAATTAAATTCTTTCCCTCCCTTTTTTACTGCTATTTTATATTAGATATAATTCTATTTTATTTTATATTTTATATTTCATAATACTTATTACGTCTTATTCTATTTACTTTATCTAGTTAATATATTACATTTTAAGTCATTTCATTTCATTGTTACATTCTCTTTCGTTAAAATCGCAAACAAAACAAATTTTCAAAATTAATGAAATTCTTTCCCCCTTTTTTTACTGCCATTTTATTATATATAATTATATTTCATAATACTTATTTAATCTTATTCTATTTACTTTATCTATTTATTTTATTACATTCTAGGTCATTTCATTTCATTTTAACATTCTCTTTCGTTAAAATCGCTAATATCGATGTTTCTACCCGGAACGCACACCGAAATCACATCGTTGCACCACCAGTGTGGGCGTGTGTTTTTCACCATTTTTGAGATTGAAAATGACCTCTGACCCAACTTCCTGTCACGTGATCAATAAATCTAATAAACAATGCTTGTGTTATTAATACAAGGTTACTTTTCTGGTTTATGACAGCTTTTTGTCCGCTTTTATTACTCCGCTGTCAATTTGTTTCGTCTCGATGACTCGCTTTAATACACTTTGTACTCGGCGGAGAGTTTTACAGCCGCAAAAGATTAACTCTAAACTGTGCTCGTTTTAAAATGCAAAGCTTGTTTTAATATCATGCTTGAAAGCTTGAAAGCAGTTTTTGTAGTTTTTGATAGATTTAAGTGGTAATACACACCGAACGAGTCGTAAAATACCATTTTGCATTGTTGAAAAATTGTTCGTTATAAAACGGGTATCGTCATACAGTCTGACTGCACAAAACAAAAATCGCAATGCTATCAACGTCAAAGTTATTATAATACCACTGTTGCGCAATGCGGTGACACTTTATTTGTCATACTGTGTCATAGTGTGTCATAAGTGGAGTGTCATCACGTGTCATGCTCACAAAAACCACTGGAAAACGCACAAAAAAAAACACAATTCTTAGATTGATGACACTTTGATCTTTTGATATACACACTTGACTTGCGAGCGGAAAAACCTTGGCTTCTCGCCTTTTCAGACGGCTATAACGAACGGTTTAGGAAAAGGACAAAAAGTATCTAGTATAACCGGGTTTTGTCATTCGCGGGTCTGGTTTAACGAACAGACAAACAAAGAAAAATTTGGACAATGACCTCATTTGATAAGATTTTAGTAGTAACCATATAGGTTAAAGAAAAAGATTTTGTGGTAGTGGTGGTGGATCAAGGCTTTACGTCCTGTATTTCTGCACCTGATGGGCTAATTAGGACAGGTAGGGGCCATGGCAGTGAGACGAAGGATGAAACAGCCATCCAACAGGCTCGACTGGGTATTGAACCCGGGACCCAATGGTTGGAAGCCCAGCGTGCTACCACTGACCTAGGCCCCCTAAAGAAGAAGAAAAAGATTTTAAACGGGTGTTTCAATAATTATACTTAAGTATGAAAATATTAAAATTGCTTGAAACAGGTTAAAAAATCGATTAACTTGGTAAGTCAGGGGATCGGTCAGCCAGTAAATCAGTCAAAGAATTGGAGAACGTAATGTGTCAAAATTCAAACACATGAAAGAAGTTTTTGTCATTGCGTCTGTCAGTCAATCATTCAGTCAATCTTGTTGACACATAAAGACATAAGTTACCATGGAGACAAGGCGTGGATGCAATTTTTCTCAATTTATCTTTTACGTCATATTATGTCACATATCATCAACTCAATCATTCAGTCAGCCAGTCAGTCAGTCAATAAATCAGTCAGTCAGTCAGTCAGTTTATATGACCAGCTGCGGGCACACAGAAATTAGTGAATCGACAAATTAAATCAGTCAATCGGTCAATCAGTCAGTCAGTCAGTCAGTCAATCAATCAGTCACTTAGTCATTTGAGTCAGTCAGTCAACTCAGTCAGTCAGTCAGTCATTGAGTCAGTCAATAATAAATAGTCAGATAATGATCAAAATATCATAACAGAATATTCAACAATTTTTATTTCAATTTCTGCAATCAGTTTAAGAGTCTTTATTCTTCAAAAATACCAACTTTTAATTGCTGTCTATTTACCTTTTATATGTTTTATGTTAAATGAAATTATTAATTAACTCATTTCCAGTGCACTTTCATCCAAAAATTCCATTGTGTTCTTTAATAAATACAATTGGTTAAAACCTTGGAAATGTCTTAAAAAATTTGTGCTGAAAATTAGCTTTTCCATTTTGCTGACCATGAAGATTCAGTGTAAGAAAGATTTATTCTTTAAGAACGTTCTGTAACCATGGCAACACCATACATGTGGGTGGCTGGTTCAATTCAATTGTCAGTGCATCACCCTTAACAGGAAATAGAACAAAAAAAAATCCTGGTTAAATAAAACTTTTTTTATAATGCTTTCGTAACGTTCTTTCAGAGTACTCAAGACATTTTTAAAATGATACTCAGACATTTCAAAATAGTAATATCAAACTTTGAATTAATTAAAAACGTTTAATTCACATTTTGAAATATCTTTATAATTTCGTTAAATTTGTTATATATAAATATTTGCCCGCAGTGACTATTGTATTGTATTGTATTGTATTTTCTCAATGCTACTGGGTCTGAAGTGAGGTCAGCTTATATGACCAGCTGCAGGCAGAAGTAATGATGAGATGATAAGGCTTCTAGGAGTCCACACTCTTACCCTATGGGTGGGTTCTTCTACTTGCTTAAGCATAGACACCAAGTACAAGGTAATACAAAATAGACGTTTAAAAAAAATTCATCTAAAATACATTCATTCATTCAGGCAGGCAACGAGTCAGTTATCTATCTATCTATCTATCTATCTATCTACCTATCTATCTACCTATCTATCAAGCTAACTATCTAGCTATCTATCTAATTATCTATCAATCTATCTATCTATCCTGTCAGCCAGTCAGCAACAGCCATCTTGACCTCCTTATCTCAAGATAAACACATTTCTACACAGCCTTAAGAACTGTAGATAAGAGATAAGAACTGTTTACCAAGCCTCTTAAGGGCTAGTGTTCATGATACTACTAAACAAATAATACGGTTCAACTCAGGACAAAATATTTTCTTCATTCATTCAAAATAGAGAAATTTTCATAGAGATTATTATTTAATAGATATTTATAAGACTTCTTTTAAGGCCACCTCAAAATTAAAACCACTTTTAAATTCCATTTTAAGCTATTAATCTTTATAAAAAATTTTGCAGCATTTCCTAATCATTTTCTTACCAAAATAGACAACATATTGATTGATTTGTTTGTAATTTTTAAGAATAATATTATCACTGACTGTGTTATCTCACAAAACACATACAAATACACATCAAAACTTGAAATACAAACATTTCCTCAGAGTGAATATTAGAAATACACAAATTTCTTGTAAGACTTTTCTAGTTGAAATCGTAGCATAGAGTTCATTGAATCAACTTTTTTCCCCACCGCAATTGGCACGGCGCCAATTGCAGTACATTATCGAGTTTTGATCATACAAGATTTTAAAGAGTGCAGGAAAACAAAGAAAGAAAGAAAGAAAGAAAGAAAAATAGATAGACAGATAGACAGATAGAAAGATACTTTCGGAGCGTAAAGTCACTGACATTAAGTTGAATTTAACATCGTAAGCAAAAAAACAATTTGGGTTGCCTAAAAATTTGCTAAAATGAGCAAATATGAACCAATTTTGGTTTTCCACAAATTGTTATACTTTTGCGGTTTCATTTTTCATTCCCACAAATTCTAGTGAAATGCCCATAAAGACTAGAATTCTTAGAACGATTTTACAGCCTTTGCAGGTTATCAAATAGCTGAGATTTTGGGTCAGTTGACACTATTCACATAAAAACAAAATTGTTGCTATAAATAGAACACCGGAGGACCCATTGTTAAGGCCACCTCAATATTAACACCCCCTCAATATTAAGACCACCTCACTGTTAAGACCACCTAACTATTATGACCACTTCACAATTAAGACCACCTCACTATTAAGACCACCTCACTATTAAGACCACCTCACTATTAAGACCACTTCACTATTAAGACCACCTCACTATTAGGACCACCTCACTATTAGGACCACCTCACTATTAAGACCACTTCACTATTAAGACCACCTCACAATTAAGACCACCTCACTATTAAGACCACCTCACTATTAAGACCACCTCACTATTAAGACCACTTCACTATTAAGACCACCTCACTATTAAGACCACCTCACTGTTAAGACCACCTAACTATTATGACCACTTCACAATTAAGACCATCTCACTATTAAGACCACCTCACTATTAAGACCACCTCACTATTAAGACCACTTCACTATTAAGACCACCTCACTGTTAAGACCACCTCACTATTAAGACCACTTCACTATTAAGACTACCTCACTATTAAGACTACCTCACTATTAAGACCACCTCACTGTTAAGACCACCTAACTATTATGACCACTTCACAATTAAGACCATCTCACTATTAAGACTACCTCACTATTAAGACCACCTCACTATTAAGACCACCTCACTATTAAGACCACCTCACTATTAAGACCACCTCACTATTAAGACCACTTCACTATTAAGACCACCTCACTGTTAAGACCACCTAACTATTATGACCACTTCACAATTAAGACCATCTCACTATTAAGACCACCTCACTATTAAGACCACCTCACTATTAAGACCACTTCACTATTAAGACCACCTCACTGTTAAGACCACCTAACTATTATGACCACTTCACAATTAAGACCATCTCACTATTAAGACTACCTCACTATTAAGACCAGAGCTGTTTGCACCAAGGGTTGTCTCAATGGCGAGGTTTCATTAGGTAAGCCTAGATTTTTAAGGGTGTCCTGAAAAATAAGATTTGGCAAGTTGGCACTACGAACTGAATTTGACACATGTCACACATTTACATTTAAATTTCGTGTCTTAGGATTTGGTTTCTCTGAACCTCACAAGTAGCATTTTCTTTGGTGTTACTTCGTTTCCTTCGAAACGGTTGAAAAACAACAGAAAATCGTATTTCTGTTCAAAGAAATTATGTTGTGAAAATTGACAAGTATAAAAGTAGTGAGTTCTATAAATAGCTACAGCTCCCGAAAGAGTAAAAGATTTAAACTAAATTTTGAAAGTCAATGACAGCAGCTGAGTGGTGTAGTGGTTAAGGCAATTGGCAGCAACTCCTCTGAAGGTCCTGGGTTCGAATTGTGGCCTGGGCACTCTTCATGAGCTACATCTCAGCTGCAAGATGTCAGTCGCATGAGATGTTTAATTGGAGGTGCCTTGTACTATGTGGCTATGCTGAGGCAAGAAAATGACCCCACCCATGGGGGTAAATGTATACTGCGTGACTCCGAGCAGTCTATCATCTCATCGCTAGAACAGCTCAAGATGTATCTTACACCATGGCAAATTTTTATGGTTTTTTCCGCGAACAATTTTAATGATTAAATTGTAATTAATAAAATAAATGTAACAGCAAAAACAATATTTTAAAATCTTGAAAAAAAAAAACTACTGTCATACGACACCCCCCAAGAATGAGTTGCCCCATTCTAGCTCTTTATCATGGAGTAGAATTAGGTCAACAGTAGGGTATCTTGTGCTAGCAAGGACTAGCTGGGAACTAGGCCTTTGTCCCCCTACTCCAAGAATTCACACTGCTGTGCCCAGCAACAATGGAACAGTAGGAAGGACCCGTATGAAGGACAGACAAATAGACAAGTGTCAAAGAAAGAAAAAAAAAGCACCGAAAAAGGTGTAGAAAAATCAGCTTCTAAAAAGGCTTAGAAGCCAAGGTTTTTGGCTCACAAGTCAAGTGTGTATATCGAAAGATCAAAGCGTCATCAATCTATGGATTGTGTTTTCCAGTGGTTTTTGTGAGCATGACACGTGATGACACTCTACTCGTGACACATTATGACACACTATGACACAGTATGACGGATAAGAGTCATTGTACTGCGTCATAGTGGTACTATGACAACTTTGAAGTTAATAGCATTGTGATTATTGCTTTGTATACAAATATTAATATTATTTTCAGTGCCAAATAAAAAGTTATTTAGTAGTAGTAATTTACTAATGGAATACATGATGAATAACTGCTTTACATTTAGCTACATTGAGAAAAATTGAAATTATAATCAAAATGCATGCAATGAAGTAGATTAATATATAATAATATATAATAAAAATGTGTATTAAATGCTTATATATATTTTCTTGATTATTATGTTACTTGGTAGTATAGATGGTGTAGTTATGTATGGTATATTTATAATATATTAATATTAATCAACATTGGGATTGTACTGCATTTTATTATATTTTAAGTTGTATTGCATTGCATTGTACTGTATTGCATTATACTGTATTGCATTGTATTGTGCTGTATTGCATTGTATTGTACTGTACTAATTGCATTGTGCTGTATGCATTGTATTGCATTGAATTGCATTGTATTGTACTGTATTGCATTGAATTTCATTGTTGTGTATTGCATTGCATTCTACTGTATTGCATTGTATTGCATTCTACTATATTGCATTGCATTCTACTGTATTGCATTGTATTCTACTGTATTGCATTGTATTGTGCTGTACTGTATTGCATTGTATTGAATGTTGTCTGACAGCTTAAGCCTTTGTTATGAGCTAGGAGAGGCAAACGTAATGATGAGATCACACTATCAAAAACCACTTTCAATTATTATTCTATAATTAAAATCAATTCATAATATTTATAGTTAGTATGTGAGACCTAATTGGTTTATCAAATATTTAAAAAACATATAACAATAAAAAGAATAGTAAAAATCAAACGCATTTTGTTTCCTAGTTTCCCTCTAATTTTGCTGTCTACATTAAAACCATACAAAAGGAAAAGCAAATAAATTATGTCCTAATTTCCTTCTAAATGTGTGCATTATTTTAAAAAAGGCATTGTAAGTATTTTGTAGTAATTTCCTTGTTGATATTTAGCCAATTCTTTTTCCATCTTCTTTTTTTTTCTCTTCACAAAAACAGTCACATCTTTAATTCAAATTGCATTCTTGTGACCTAATTTTCTCCAATTCAATCAATCAAAAAACGCCATATTTATATCCTATATTATCCTGTATGAGTGTGTAGTGAGCAAAATTTAAATTCCCAATCGTGCTTTCTCCAGGCATTATCATATGAAATCATGGTAATTCTAGGTGCTCTGGCTGGAGCCAGTGGGGTAATTGACAAGAAAATTACCCCTTGTTGGGGTAAAATTAGGGTAGGGGGGTTTCTGTACATGCCATACCCCACCCTGATTGACTGTCAATGAGATAGCAGAAGATTGGGCTTGCCATATTTTTAAAGCGCTTTCTTTTCGATTGTTTGCCGAAGAAAATAGCGAAACGAATGTAACGGATACTATCTTTGTCTTATATATCATAATTGTAATAATGTAAATAATATACGTTTGAATATTTGAATTGGTTGGAACGCTGAAGAATTGAAAAATAAGCACAAAAAATTACATCGTGGAAAAATTTTTCATTTGTTCAGAGTAGTGTATGTGTGTGATTAGGGCTTTACGTTTATTGTTTTACGAGCTGCATTTCTGCACCTGATGGGCTAATTAGGACAGGCAGAGACCATGGCAATGAGATGAGGGATGAAACAGCCATCCAACTTAGGCTCAACCGGGAATCGAACCCGGGACCCAGTGGTTGGAAGCCCAGAGCGCTACCTCTGAGCTAGGCCCCCGCCCTCATTTGTTCAGAGTAAGAGTATCAGAGACGAATATAGCGGCTACCATTGCATTTTTTATGTCACAAAATTTTATAAATAATCTGTAGTTTTAATTTGAATATCTGAAATTTGATGGGTTCGAATTACCTTTAAGAGAAAAACTTAATTTTAGGCCGAATGCTGACCCAAAGGGGGTTTTTTGATGGCATGCGTTAAAAATCTTGATTCTCATCTTGGCCATCACTCTAGGTAATGTCTGATGTCTAATGTCTCAATGCTACTGGGTCCGAAGCTAAGTCAGCTTATATGACCAGCTGCCTAAGGCAGACGTAATGATGAGATGATAAGGCTTGGAATCCACACCATGTATTGTGTCAATGCTACTGGGTCTGAAGCTTAGTCAGCTTATATGACCAGCTACCTGAGGCAGACGTAATGATGAGATGATAGGCTACTTGGAGTCCACACCATGTTACACACCAGTAGGATCTTTTACTTGCCTCAGCATAGACACCGAGTACAAGGCACATCCAATTTAACGTCTCATGCGATAGACATCCAGCAGCTGGGATGTACCTCATGAAGAGTGCCCGGGCCTGGGATTGAACCCGGGTCCCGGGACCATCAGCAGAGCTGGCCAATGTGGAATTGGCAGATGCCTTAACCATTAGGCCACCCAGCTGAAACACTTCAGCGAATCAGCCAAGAGCATAATAAGAGGTCTTTCGTATCTGTACCCCATCTAGTGGCTAATAATTTTGATCAAACCACCTACCTCATGACAGTGGTATAATTCAAATCTAGAGTCGAACCCACTACCTCCCAGCTCAGCACCTTGACCATCGAACTAAACTTCCACTAATTGATTTGGCCATGATGTTTGTTATGACCAGAATGCACCATAATATGCACTGCAGGTCTCTGAAGTGCCATTGATTAGAGAGAGTAATTAGCCTCACGAATTAATTACAATTCCTAGAAAACCAGGAACTCTGCTCCAGTGGTTCCCAGGCATATAGGCGCCGTTGGAAAATGGCTTTTTGGCTGCCTAACAGCAGGTTCCATGGCTATATCAATTAGAGTGGATGTTGGGGTGTTACCCTGTTGCTATGGCAACAGTTATTGAGAGGTTACAAGTTATGAATGTTAATATGAAATCAAACAAATAGTGCTTTTCATAACACAAAATAAATAGCATACAACTATACAAAATAGCAGTGTGAAGTTTCTATTAAAAATGTGTTTAATTCTTAGGTGTGATAAGGTTTATATTAGGTGTGATGAACCTACTATGGATACGACAAACTATAAAATGGCCAGTTGGTGGTTCCTGGCATCCAGGTTCTAAGCAAAGGCAAGCACTAGACCCCACCCATAAAGTTAATGTCTACTGTTATGATGCAAATAAATTACAGCACTATTTCATCAGTGCTAAAGTTTACTTTATCAGCTGAGCGGTGTAGTGGTTAAGGCATTTGCCAGCAGCTCCTCTGAAGGTCCTGGGTTCGAATTGTGGCCTGGGCACTCTTCATGAGCTACATCTCAGCTGCTGGATGTCAGTCGCATGTTAAATTGGAGGGTGCCTTGTACTCAGTGTCCATGCTGGGACAAAGAAAAGTCCCCACCCATGGGGTAAATGTTCACTGTGTGACACCAACCAGCCTTATCATCTCATCATTACATCTGCTAGCAGCTGGTTATAAAAACGTCAAAACTTCAGGTAACCATGACAAGTACAATACAGCGCATAAAACTGGACAAAACAATACAATTATACAAACACAACACATCCATGCTGTTGACACAGAGCCAGTCTCCACAAAGACTGGTGAGTTCTCTATGCTATGCATGGCGGCCACAGAACCTTCATTTGCATGGGGCTAGACGTCCCCGTTTTGACTGACTCATTACCCCGGGTCAAAGGTCACCTAAGACTGAAGTAGGGTACACAAAACCTAGTCATGCGTGACCACGCGGTGCTTTCCTTATGTAAATCCGTGTTTGAGGGCACGTGTGGAGGGAGGGAGGGAAGGGGGGGGGGGGAGAAGTTTAGATGTATGGGGCAGGGAGGGGGGGGGGGCTTCATCAGATGTGGGGGGGGGGGGGGCACACACAGGTTATAGATTATTGAGCTCGCGTGTGTGTAACATTGGCACAAATGTGTTCTATGTGATCCAAGTATTCTATACGTGTTCTGTATGTGTTCTTCATGTGTTTTATCGATTCAGCATGTACAGTTGTACACAGCAATTGAGTATATTACTGAAATTGTTGGTCTGAATAGAGAGGTGGTCTTAACAGTGAGGTGGCATTAATAGTAGGATGGTCTTAATAGTGAGGTAAGATACAACACTAACATACATGTCAAAGTTGGACTTAATTGTGACACTGATATAGCAAGAATGTAGGTCAGTCTTAAAGTTCTAATTGTGAAGTTAACAGCGACGTTTTAACAATGAAGTAGTCTTAATAGAAGTTTTCATAATAGTGAGATGGCCTCAACAGTGAAGTGGGCTTAATAGTGAATTACAATTATGCAATACAATGGGGTCTAGACATACAAGTCTTATTGATGAGGTGGTTCTTAATAGCGAGGTGATCTTTAATAGTGAGATGGTCTTAATAGTGAGGTAGTCTTAACAGTGAGGTGGTCTTAGTAGTGAGGTGGTTGTAATAGATAGATGGTCTTACTAGTGAGGTGGTCTTAACAAGGAGCACCACTGCGTCCCATATCATGTGTATATGCTCGTGTGCTGCAGCCCCCCCCCCCCCCCACAACCCCCCTTGCCTTGTATTTAAATGGCGTCTTTGGATGTTTATGGCTAGATGGGGCTATGTAAATCTGTGTTTGGCAAGTCAATTGCAAAGAATGACTAATTTGCAGTCTCCTAGATTGTGTTTATGGAATGTGTATGCATTGGGAATACTAGCTTTTAGCTCGTATATAAATCACCCATTTGCTGTTGTCTCGTGTGTCACAGCTAATGGCAGCATTGATGAATGGCTATGTATTACATCAGCCCTATTTGGGCTGTTCTAATTAAAATGGAACGGTCATATATCACGTAATAGTGAGTAACATATCATTAGAGTTACTTTATAGGCTTTTTTTTTTTGCTTTATAACTGTCCCCCAGTCTCTATTTTATACCCTTTTTGTCTCCTTTAAGTCTCTTTTCATCCTTCAATAACATCGTATATAGCGTACCCTCTAGCCTTAACTACCAACCAAACATAAAACTTTATGAGTGTATCTACATGGTTGCCATGGAAACGAGAGGTTTTTACAACTTCCCCTTGCCCTATGTAGCATGTAGTATATCCATCAGCAAGCATGAAAGGCAAAACCACCCCCCTAGCTCCCCCTCTCCCCCTTGATCAAAGGACTAGCATGGTTCTTTTGTGTGTCTATGGATGGTGTGCATTGCCTGCACCCCCATAGACAATCGTACGACCCTGAATCACAGCACTAAAGTGACTTCTCACATCAGGAATTCCCCCTTTCACATCGTAATGTCATATCATCGAAGTTTCGATGATGTATCGCACGCTCACCTTAGTCAAAAATTGGTTGAGTCGTCAATGCCAGTTATGTTTAGAAAATAATATCATACAATCATACAATCATCATCGCAGAACGAAAAGTCACTTCTCACATCATGAAGTCCCCTTTCACATCATAATGTCCTATCATAAAGGAGTCGATGATGTATCACAACCAAAATTGACTAGGCCATCACAGTAATTATCTTTTCCAGTTACCATGAAGAATCCTACAACCCTCAATCACAGCACCAAAGTGACTTCTCACATCAGGAATTCCCCCTTTCATATCGTAATGTCATATCATCGAAGTGTCGATGATGTCGATGATGTATCGTATCATCATAGTCAAAAATTGGTTGAGTCGATAATGTCAGTTATGTTTCGAAATAATCGCATACAATCATCATTGCAGAATGAAAAGTCACTTCTCACATCATGAAGTCTCCCTTTTACATCATCATATCATCGAAGTATTGATGATGTATCATGATAATCGGAAAAAGTGCAGTATAGCGGACCCTAATTTTTTACCATATGTGGCGAGCCTTGCTGTTAGGCCTATGACGTGAAATTCTTGAATTCAATGAGTGATGTCACAAACACACAATGGCGGGGATTGTTTTCTGGGCAAAACGCAGGTTATCTCTGTTTATCTTTTCTTTTTCTCGGGGGCTGGCGCACCCAAACCCCCGCTATGCTTCATAAATATTATTCCTATGGTGTGCCAGAACAACATTTGGAAGAAATTAGTGATTATTTTCATATTTCATGGACGCCAAATATGGGAATTAAGTTGGGTCCGCTTTACCGCACTAAACCCTGATAATCAAAATTGGTCGAGTCGTTAATGTCAGTTATGTTTCAAAATAATCACATACAAACATGAGACCCTCAATCACAGCCCAAAAGTGACTTCTCACATCATGAAGTCCCCCTTTTACATCGTCATATCATCGAAGTGTTGCTGATGTGTCATAACCAAATTTCATTAGGTCATTAATGGTAATAATCTTTCTTAGTTATCATTTACTCTCATACGACTTACGTTACTTGTGTCACATACAATCATATGACCCTAAATCACAGCAAGAAAGTGACTTCTGAAATCATGATTTCACCTTTCGCCTCATTATGTGATATAATCCAAGTGTGGATGATATATCATAATAACCAAAATTGGTTGGGTCAATAATTAATACGACCCTCAATCACAGCACAAAAGTGACTTCTCATTACATATTCCTCTTATATCAAAATGTCATATCATCAAGGTTTGATTATATATCATCATAAACAAAGAGATTATAAAATATGGTATGAAATCCATAGTATATCAAAGTGCTTCAGTATGGAATGATTTACCCGTTCAAATTAAAGAAGTTGATGAATATGCAAACTTTCGACAATTGTTAAGAAACAGTAACTACTGGAATAACTGTCAATGTGGATCTTGTATTTTTTTGTATACAAAATAACCTGTAACTTTACAAAGGACATTATATGTCATTTCTCATATCATTTGTAAATATTTGTCATCTTGTTATTGTTATTTTATTTGTCGGTTAAAAGCTACTGTAGCTTATGTTCTTCATTTTATTGTCACCACCGACTGTAAATAAAGTTTTATCTTATCTTATCTTATCTTATCGTATCTTATCTTATCTTATCTTATCTTATCGACAATGAGGATACAATGCACTTCGATCATTTGTCATAAATATTACGGAGAAGTTCTCTCCTTTGGGCATCATCTTGTCATATCAATAACATCATCAGCACTGATGATACATCATCATCATCAAACCTTATCATCATGCTTAGTTGATAATTAATATAAGGATCACAAATTATCATAATTTTGATGACTTAATGTGCTTCTCATCTCAATATTTCCTTCAACCAAAACATCATATCATCAACACTGATGAAGTGTCATCAAATATAACCTTGATGACGTTTTTCTTTCAGTGTTCCAACTTTCCAATCACTGGAGTGACACAAACATTTAAGGTTTGACTGTAAGTCTGTAAGTATGACCACATAACAAAAGCCCCCTGCGTGTAATTTAGATAATCTATACAGAGTCTGCCTTAACTATAGAGGGTGCTAGGTTAAGGCCATGGTGAGGCAGTTAGTCAAGCATACATTGAACTTGCCCCATTATATTGGCCAGTGTTAAGTACTTCATGGCAGTATGAGCTATGAGTTTGGGCTGTGGTTTCATAGGCAACAATACACCAGTGTCATTCAGCTTTGATTTATGGCTGTGACATGTTTGGCTGATGACTTCACCAAGGTTCTCCAAAGTACTCGGTGTTTGCTCCATTTTCATAAATTTCCCACCAGATTAAAAGGCTCCCAATGCTTTATTTTGCCCATAACATGCTTTATATGACAAGGTCGCTGGTAGCTATGGACAGCTGTCACCAGGAGGCTTATCTATGCATATAGGTGGCAGCACAAGTCTTGCATTTTATACTAACCCACTGGTAGTGCTACAGTGAGTAGAACTTCTGAGTACACTCAGTGCCAAAATATTCTGTAACATATCATTTAAATTCCCTAAAATTGCCAGATTACTATACATTTGTATTTGGCATAATTCTATCAGTGACCTTTCGACCTCCAAGGTCGTTAACATATTTGCATTCCTAAATTAAATTCCCTTTATGCTTGGCTGTAAATTCTATACATTTAGTTCAAGCTGTGTATTATAGAAATATTTTTATTCACAATTCCTTTAATGTTGAAAAATGCTAAATTTCGTTGCCATGGCAACCATGTCCTGTAACCGGAGGTGTTTGTTTTGGGTCCATCACCAAAAAATGATGGTATTTACCTCCCCTCCATACTGTTACCAACCCACCTAAAGGCAAAGTAGTATCTGGTCACCTCTTTCTAAAAATAGAAGACTAAGCAATAGTGGATTTTCACGGAAGGTTCTCTATATTTCCAGCAGATGGCTATGACAAAATACTGCAATTCTATTGGCTGAAAAAGTTCCCACACTTGGCTGTGATTGGTTGAAGCGAAGTGCATCTTAGCGGCAGTATTTGTAGTGCATTTTAATGCATATTTGACCCCTTATCGATCAGTTGATTTTTGTTATTTTTCTGAGAAAGTCATATATATTCGACAAGTCAGTGATTATTTTCTACGTCTGAAAAGCAAAATGAGTAATAAGCGGAGAGGAAGGACTTATGTCTTGCTGAACTCAGAGCTGCTCAGTGAAAAGACTCAATTAACTAGTTTAGACCCAAATCTGAATATAAACCATATCACACAATTTAATCCGCTACATCTGCCATTCATTTGGTACAAACACATAAAGACACACATTGATATGAACCCAGTCCACATACACATATAAGGGATACATTTCATTACACATGGAACCGCTATCACTAAAAACTTCGCTACATGTTCAGCGGTTCTTGTAATCATGCAATCCTGTAATCTAGCATGTATTTAAAACCTCCCATAGCTTTTAATGGAGTAATATGGAGTAGTACTCTTCATGGTATAATTTACTCAATGTTTTCATGTAGTTCAACGAGAAAAAAGTACAGTTTTTTTCGTTCTTAATTTCATAGTTGCGGTCCCCTTTATCCACCATAGCATGTGTGCATGCACGTATGCTATTGATGTAGAAGAAAAGGGCACATATTATACTTTTGTAAGTTTTCTATTGACTTTAAACTTTACTTGGATTAGTTTAAGAAGTTTTATTTATAAGGAACATTAGTTTGTTTGGGTAATACAACATAAAAGCGGATTTAGATACAGTGGTCGTTTCTTTGTATTTAAATGTAAATTTATACTAACGAACTTTTTGGTTGGTTCACCGTTACGAGCAATACAATGGTAAGAATAAACCTGGGACCAAAATTGAGTGGTCTTAATAGTGCGATGGTCTTAAAAATGAGGTGGTCTTAAAAATGAGGTGGTCCTAATAGTGAGGGGGTCTTAATAGTGAGGTGGTCTTAATAGTGAGGTGGTCTTAATTGTGAGGTGGTCTTAATTGTGAGTGGTATGGGTAGTGAGGTGGTCTTAATAGTGAGGTGGTCTTAATAGAGAGGTGGTCTTAATGGTGAGGTGGTCCTAATAGTGAGGTGGTCTTAATTGTGAGGTGGTCTTAATTGTGAGGTGGTCTTAATGTGAGGTGGTCTTAATTGTGAGGTGGTCTTAATTGTGAGTGGCATGGGTAGTGAGGTGGTCTTAATAGTGAGGTGGTCTTAATAGAGAGGTGGTCTTAATGGTGAGGTGGGCCTAATGGTGAGGTGGTCTTAATAGTGAGGTGGTCTTAATAGTGAGGTGGTCCGAATAGTAAGGTGGGCTCAGTGAGGCGGTCTTAAATTGGTTTTCTATTGTTCGATTCTATTCTTTATTATTCTATTTATCTAAAAATAAACAATAAAGCTGGTACCCAAAATGAATTACCGTAGCACTCTTAACAACTAGACCAGTTATTAAACCACCTTGAATATTGAATACAATCATCCACCTTTGACCAGTTTCGAACCTGGGACCTCCCACCATCTCACCAACCACCCAACCCATAGACCAACCCAAATCACCACAAATACCCCCCCCCCCCCCCATCATTACCACTACCATGTGTACCATCAAATCCCTGCCCATCACAACTGTCATAGGAATGCCATAGAATGTCATACAGTGTCCATAGAATGTGGGGTGCAGCAGCTTTCATGTCATAGAACCCTCTCAATCAGTATTCAGCACCCCATCTCCTATATATCCCAGTTCTTTTGACCTACAGTGTACCTTTCATGATCATGGCCTCTTTCATCATTCCTGTGTCATGAGCCCAAACATATTTCTACTTGTGTTAGAATTTGGAACATTGTGCTAAGAATTATTGGCTCTTTGAGTGCACTCATTAGTATGCTGGTAACACTTCTTTTGCAACAGCAATAACAGAGCACACGTTGGAGAGTGTTTGTGTTCGAGGGGCTGTGAAAGGAGGATTCTATACTTGGAGAGAAGGAATAAAAAAGATATAGACAGAAGGAAATAATAAAGGAAGTTAAGAATAAAACATGAATGAATGAATGAATGAGATTGTAGACTCAGAAAGAAGAAAAAAGATACAGACAGAATGAATGAATGAATGGGGTTGTTATTCGTCAATATATAAGATAGAAAGAAAGAAAAAAAGAAAGAAAGAAAAAAAGAAAGAAAGAAGAAAGAATAGAAGGAGAAAGATAGAAAGAAGAAAAAGAAGGAGAAAGAAAGAAAGAAAGAAAGAAAGAAAGAAGAAAGAATAGAAGGAGAAAGAAAGAAAGAAGAAAAAGAAGGAGAAAGAAAGGAAGAAAGAAAGAAAATAGAAAAAAAAGAAAACAAAGAAGGAAAGAAATACTCCCCTAAAAATTAATGAAAATGCCTCGAAAAACTGACAAATTATAACACTGCCATGACACAAAGATAAACATATATTACAACAGCCAGACAGCTACACAGCTAGACAGACAGACAGACAGACAGACAAACATAAACAATGAGGTAGGGTAAAAGTAGTAAATTGTGGGGTGCACATTTCATTGTGTTCTTTAGACTGTACAGTGTCACGCTATTCTGGTATTATCGCCCAAAATACAGCATTGCCAAAAAGAGGCAAAAAAGTGCATTTCACATTTTTAGTTGAAAGGCTACAGTAAATCTGAAACATAGACCACGCAACAACACACCCTCAACAACACCCAAATGACCGGTAGCAGCATGGTCCTGTATGTAAATAGCTCGCGGACATGCTATGTACTGTGGTAATGTGCAGAACAGAATAGGAATAGAATAGAATAGAATAGAAAAAAATAGAATAGAATAGAATTCCCTACAGTAAAGACCCCTCATAATTAAGACTACCAAATTTTGGAGTAGACTATATAAATGTATACCATTGCATCAAAGAGTAGAAATATTAAGAGGGGACACTCACACATTTTTGTAAGCCATGTCAGGGTTGTTTATGGGCGATAACAGGCGTCATTTGAAAGCCATATATGCCTGTTGGCATCAAGCTGCCAGATTGATTGGTATTTATTAATAATGATTATGTACATGCAACGATGAAATATGGTCAATAAAATCTTGAATCTTGAATTTGCTATATTTGTCATAATCATAACAATTGCAAGTGATGTCATTGTGATTGTTGTTATTGTGACGTCATATTTCGCGCGCTTAACATTAACGTAAAATACTGACCCCGAGCATTTGAAAACAATTTTCATAATTTGATTCCCTTATAAATCTGTGAGATTAATTATTTTGACTTTCATTAGTGTATTTATATGACAAAATCCTTTCATCGTTTTGATAAGAAATTGTCACTGCGGGCTTGTCATTTTGTGAATCACCAACCCTGAACAGGCTGACATTGGTTCAATTGCACTGTCCCCTCTGGGTATTATTAATCTGTGATTGTATTTTACCTCCCTGTTAAGACCACCTCACTATTAAGACCACCTCTTTATTATGACCACCTCACTATTAAGACCACCTCACTATTAAGACCACCTCTTTATTATGACCACCTCACTATTAAGACCACCTCACCATTAAGACCACCTCACTATTAAGACCACGTCCCTATTAAGACCACCTCACTATTAAGACCACCTCACTATTAAGACCACCTCACTATTAAGACCACCTCACTATTAAGACCACCTCACTATTAAGACAACCTCACAATTAAGTCCACCTCACTTATAGACGACCTCACTATTAAGACCACCTCACTATTAAGACCACCTCTTTATTATGACCACCTCACTATTAAGACCACCTCACTATTAAGACCACCTCTTTATTATGACCACCTCACTATTAAGACCACCTCACCATTAAGACCACGTCCCTATTAAGACCACCTCACTATTAAGACCACCTCACTATTAAGACAACCTCACAATTAAGTCCACCTCACTATTAAGACCACCTCACTATTAAGACCACCTCACTATTAAGACCACCTCTTTATTATGACCACCTCACTATTAAGACCACCTCACCATTAAGACCACGTCCCTATTAAGACCACCTCACTATTAAGACCACGTCCCTATTAAGACCACCTCACTATTAAGACCACCTCACTATTAAGACCACCTCACTATTAAGACAACCTCACAATTAAGTCCACCTCACTATTAAGACCACCTCACTATTAAGACCACCTCACTATTAAGACCACCTCTTTATTATGACCACCCTACTATTAAGACCACCTCACCATTAAGACCACCTCACTATTAAGACCACGTCCCTATTAAGACCACCTCACTATTAAGACCACCTCACCATTAAGACCACGTCCCTATTAAGACCACCTCACTATTATGACCACTTCACCATTAAGACCACCTCACTATCAAGACCACCTCCCTATTAAGAACTGTAAATTGTCTACAACAGGTGGTCTTAATGGCAAAATTACACTGTAAATGATTACTCAAAGGTTTTACATGAGACCTGTCCAAGAATGAGGCTTTCTCAACAGATAAACGTTAAACATATCGGTTATACAACTTGTACTTGTGCACTGGTAGAAGACATCATTTCGACACTAAGTTCAGATAAATCCATTCAACATCAAATACTTTTAAATATCAAATATGTTTAATATCAATACTTTTAACTTGAAAAACATTCCATTAGGACATCAACCAATTGCAGCATTATATTATTATTACTTTTATTTAATCTTAATATTTCAAATAAGTAAAATTCTATGTCACTCTACTTAATTACTTGAAAACACGAGAGATTTCATATCGCAATATCTTAAAAGCAAAAAAAAAAAAACATTGGAAAGTTCTTTGTTTTCAAGATCAATTGTTCAATTGTTCGCTAATTGTTTCCCAAACAGGAGAGTTAGTCATACAATCTCTGTCACGTGATACGATTGTCCAATTATAATATAAGAAAGTCTGCCATATAAGCATGCTATCAAATTATTTCGCATGAAAAGAGACATGTAAACTCCTGTTTGCCTTAAATTACTTAATAATTGTTGCATGTCAACGATAAAATGACATATCATTAGTTTGCAGTAATTATTTGACAATTATCCTCCTTTCACAGCATAAACTTTTAAAGCGAATGTTGATCACTTAAAATTGATTCAAGAGGACATTTTGTATGTAATTAAAGTGTTTATAATGGTAGAAAAGCATAGATAGGTAGATAGGTAGATAGATAGATGGATTGATGGATAGATAGATAGATAGATAGATAGATAGATAGATGGATGGATAGATAGATGGATAGATGGATAGATGGATAGATAGGTAGATAGACAGATGGATAGATGGATGGATAGATGGATAGATAGATATATAGATAGATAGACAGATAGGAAGATTGATTAATTGATTGAATGAATGAATGAATGGCATATACATGTACTAAGCAAGCAGGTAAAAACAAACAAACAAGCAAGAAACCAATCAAATATTTGTATAATCAAGATACAAGGAGTTCAACAAGGATGTGTTTTTGGGTTAAAATATTAAGCAAACAAATCTAACATACAAGCCAGAAAGAAACCAATCAAATGAAATACAGAATACTTGCACAATCAAGACATAAGAAGGAGCTCTGCAAGGATGTGTTTTGGGGCCCTATCATATTCATGTATTAAGCACCTGCCATGTTTAAGGTCGTGAAAGGGACTCCCTACTTGGAAATTACTTTTCTCACCTTGTGGGGTCAGGTCTTTTACCCACTTTGTGTAATTCTATACCTCCTTTTCTTCCAAAAAGATGAAGAAAGGGAAAAAAAAGAAGACTCCGTATCGCGTAATTTTACACAAAAATGGCACTTTAAATCTACAGGAAGTCGAGCGGATGGAAATCTCGAACGGATATGCAGCGGATAAGTTTAATTGAGAATTAAAAAGCCACCCGTGAATCTAATACTTCTTTTTAGTTCGCCGCCTGCGGTATAGGTTTACATTGTTAAAAATCTTGGATATCTGATCCGAAAAGGCGAAAGAAAAAAAAAGTAGAGATTTTTCACCTTCGCGTAAAATTAATGTGCAGTGTCTTTACATGGCACCCTTAAGATAGAACACGACTTCTAAATTACTTTTTTTTTAGATCATCGTCTAAATTATTGTCATTTTCATATATGCTAAAACAATTGTGGCAAGTAAGTTGGTATTTACAGCATTATTATTTAGGTAGATACAAAATATTTGAAATTATCTTTGCTATTATAAATTACACAAAATCTCTTAATAAATCATTCAGGCAAGCAAACAATCAATCATCCAATCATTGGCGATCAATCAATGCCTTGAGAAAGCCTCATGCTTGAACGGGTCTCTTCGATATACGATTGTTCTTTAATGTGATGTTATGACCAAATTCTATGGATACCAAACAAAATATATGGGGACCCTACACTACAGGTCTTACAGCTACCCATTTATATAATGTATCAGTCACTGTATCTAGAATCAGTCACTGTAAATCAGTATCAGTCACTGTAAATCGTTCATATTCATAGTAAATCAGTCACGGTACTTGCCATGAATGTTGTAAGAATCGATAAGACACCATAAAAAAAAAATGGCTAAGATACAAAGACAAACTGACAATAGGAATGTTTAAATGTAAATCGAAGTTTTGGGAGCAGCCAGCGAAGATAGGAATAGCTCCCCGATCAATCGAGAACGTTGCTCAAGACGCTGTCTGAGACGTTGGGACGTTGTCTGCGACGTTGTCTACGACGCTGAGAACGCTGCATTCGCGTCTTTTGTAGCGTCCTGAGAAACGTCGAAGCGTCGCAGCAGACGAAACTGACAATCGCTTGTTGCGACACAATATAAAAGGCAGTCGGCACTTAAGCCACTTGTCAGCCATTGTCAAAAGGGGTTCTGCTCTTACGTAATGCAGGGCTAAATCATAGATAGCGGATCAAGCGAGAACCGAGCTGATTTTGACACAACGTCAAACCGAGCGTACTGACGTCCTGAAAGGCGTCGCGCCGTCCTGAGCACTAAACAATTTCAGCACGAAACTGAACGACAATAAAAGAAATTCGAGATTCAACCCAAAAAAGCATAAGAGATATCAAAAAACCCTTCTACCGGATCTATCAAGAGGCAGTTTTATCTTAAATGTGAATAAAATCACAAACCGGCAGATCGCCAAACAACGCCCGATTAAAATTCACTGAAACGCACGTCCGAAATGACGTCATCACAAAAAGGGAAATCTGAGATAAAAATAGCATTAACCCAACAAAACAATAAACACTCAACCAGATTGAAGATTGAGATTAAAGATACGCACACGTAACGATATCAAATAATGAGAAATATTTCAAGAGGTTGAATTATTTAATTAAAATCTAAAAAAAAAAAGCTGAACTATCTATCTATCTATCTATCTATCTATCTATCTCTCTATCTCTCTATCTATCTATCTATCTATCTAACTCTCTATCTATCTATCTATCTATCTACTTATCAATCTATCTATCCATCTATCCATCTATCTATCCATCTATCCATCTATCTATCCATCTCTCTATCTATCTCTCTATCTATCTCTCTATCTATCTATCTCTCTATCTATCAACCTATGTACCTCTCTACCTACCTATCTATCTATTTATCAATCTGTCTATCTATCTATCTATCTATCTATCGATCTATCTATATTACTATCTACCTACCTACCTACCTATCTACCTATCTATCTATCTAACTTACTATCTACCTACCTATCTACCTACCTATCTACCTACCTACCTACCTATCGATCTATCTATCTATCTATCTCTCTATCTATCTCTCTATCTACCAGTGTCATATCATCATTACATTCGCAAACTCAATGCCAGTGTATAGATAGGCCTACAATTCATGTAAAAATAAAATAATATCTTAAAATGAAGGTTATTTTTAAGAATTCCAATATTTACAGTATCATGACATATAGTCAATCGGACTATCATATAGGATGGGAATATGACAGTCTCTCGGAGTTAGTCAATTTGACAGGTAGTCAGACTGGCCACAGGGGTTGGTCAGTTCTCAGATCGTCGGAAGAAAACCATAATTTCTCCCGATCTTAATCTCGGATCACCGAAAGTCGACTAGAAGTTGCGTTCCTGAGTCGTTTCTGCTTTCCTGATGTGAATCATGTGACTTATCAATTGCTAGCTTATCTGTCACGTGACCAGTGAACGAGAAGAGGCGAGAACCGGCGAGATGTGTCGTTCCCGTGCGCCCCTGGTGGCGAGAATACGAAATAGGAGGTTAAAGCAAATCTTGAAATCACCCAGGGTATGTGAGGAAGCTGAAAGGAACAATTTTATTTTGAAAATTTAAAATGTGGATTGTGTGTGACAAAAAGTGTATCCCCCCCCCCCTTGTTTTCAGTGTTTTCACAATAATCTCAAAAGGGCCTGGGGGAGGGGGGGGGGACGAAATCGTGAATTCTATTGGAGAAACCTTGACATTTTGAATAAAGACTTACTCCCGGATTGATGTATTGCTAAACAGCTTTCAAATTTCGAATCATTTCCAGAGGAGGGCTCGGTGCTTTTAATGGAAAATAATTCGTCTTAAAAGTTTTAATAGTTTCGTTAATCAGAAGCTACATTCAATTTGGTTGCCATCAGGAATATTGATGGAATTCTCAAAAAAGGTCTTCAACAACAGAGCCGGCCATATTTATACCTTTCAATTTTAATACCGTTGATTATGAATTAAAGAGAAAATGCAGAATTTCGAGAATGGAGCCCGGCCGGATCACTCGAAATAAAAGCTCGTTTTGGCCCAGCCTCAGCCAGGAGCTCTCTCTTGTACTAAATGATTAAAATGAAAATGCATTGTAATTAGTGTACGATATGACGTCACTACATTGCGTTGCTATGGCTACAGAGCTGCTGTTGACATTTGTTCAAAGAATTTGTCAAAGGAATTTCCAATTGTGACAGGGGGGGGGGGGGGGGGAGTTCCCCCTCCCCCTCCCTGCTCCTTTTCTACCAATCGTTGAATCAAAATTACAGAGAAACCATTCGCATTTGATGAAGACATACGGAGAATTAGCAACTTGCCTAAAAGCTACTTTTCAATTAACATAGCAATCATTCTCATTAAGTAATAGCTGATTGGACATAAAAGAATGAAAGAATGTTATAATACAGTAGACCTTAGCCATTAAGACCACCCTTGGGAATCACTGAAGTGGTCTTAATATTGAGGTGGTCTTAATTCTGAAACTTTAAATTGTACAGTTGAGTAACTCAGTGAAGTGGTCATAAAAGCGAGGTGGTCTTAAAAGTGAGGTTCCATGGTATGATTGATTGATTGATTGATTGATTGATTGATTATTTGATTGATTGATTGATTGATTAATTGATTGACTGCTTTACGCCTCACACTTAGGAACTGTACAACTTTCACGAGATACTGAGATGAAAAGGCTGCTTGGAGTCCAAACAGTACACATTAACCCCATGGGTGGGGTCTTTTACTTGCTTCAGCATAAACACAGAGTACAAGGCACCTCCGATTTAACATCTCATGCGATCGACATCCAGCAGCTGAGATGTAGCTCATGAAGAGTGCCCAGGCCACAATTCGAACCCAGGACCTTCAGAGGAGCTGCTGGCAAATGCCTTAACCACTACACCACTCAGCTGTTCATTAAATAAATAGTAAATAAATAAATAAAATATTAGTATAATACAAATAAATAGTCATCATACTTAAATGAGCAATGAATTAGCTGTTACGCCTCAAATAGCACATACTTCCTGAGTCTAATTAAGCATCAGTTCAACTGGGTAAAAAGAAGATGTATTACGTAACGGGGGTAATTACCCTCAGGTGTGGCATGTTTAAACTATTTACCCCAAAAAACAGTCGTTACCAAGGTAACGGAATCTGATTTTTATCCCTTTTCAAAGGAACCTAACTTCTCAAAGACTTAGCTGCACTGACTACACATGTGTTGAATAAATTAAACTTTACATAAACAGCCATTCCCAAGGATATTGATGCAATTCCACTCTTAGATTGAAATAAATAAAATACAAGTTTTTGCCACATTTATGAGCAAATAATAATTATTTATTGTTTAAGATATTAAGTTATCAATTTACTTAATGGGTTAATAAGAACGATGCCATAATTTATAGTAATGAATATTGAAATTACAAATTATCATGAATTTCATAACATTTTTACATTTTAATTATTATGAAATATAAATCTTTCACCTAAATATCATTATAACAAAATGTATCACTTAAATGGTAATCAACAGTTAATGTGTTAATATTGTGATAAGATAAGATAAGATAAGATAAGACATTTAAGAAATCTTTATCTTATCTTATCTTATCTTATCTTATCAGACATTTATTAAATGCCTGATAACATAAGATAAGACAAGATAAGATAAGCTAAAGATTTCTTAAATGTCTGATAAGATAAGATAAGATAAGATAAGATAAGATAAGATAAGATAAGATAAGATAAGATAAGATAAGATAAAGATTTATGAAATGTCTAATAAGATAAGATAAGATAAGATAAGATAAGATAAGATAAGATAAGATAAGATAAGATAAGATAAAGATTTCTTAAATGTCTGATAAGATAAGATAAGATAAGATAAAGATTTCTTAAATGTCGGATAAGATAAGATAAGATAAGATAAGATAAGATAAGATAAGATAAGATAAGATAGAGATTTCTTAAATGTCTGATAAGATAAGATAAGATAAGATAAGATAAAGATTTCTTAAATGTCAGATAAGATAAGATAAGATAAGATAAGATAAGATAAGATAAGATAAAGATTTCTTAAATGTCAGATAAGATAAGATAAGATAAGATAAAGATTTATGAAATGTCTAATAAGATAAGATAAGATAAGATAAGATAAGATAATAATAAGATAAGATAAGATAAGATAAGATAAGATTTATTAAATGCCTGATAACATAAGATAAGACAAGATAAGATAAGCTAAAGATTTCTTAAATGTCTGATAAGATAAGATAAGATAAGATAAGATAAGATAAGATAAGATAAGATAAGATAAAGATTTATGAAATGTCTAATAAGATAAGATAAGATAAGATAAGATAAGATAAGATAAGATAAGATAAGATAAGATAAGATAAAGATTTCTTAAATGTCTGATAAGATAAGATAAGATAAGATAAAGATTTCTTAAATGTCGGATAAGATAAGATAAGATAAGATAAGATAAGATAAGATAAGATAAGATAAGATAGAGATTTCTTAAATGTCTGATAAGATAAGATAAGATAAGATAAGATAAAGATTTCTTAAATGTCAGATAAGATAAGATAAGATAAGATAAGATAAGATAAGATAAGATAAAGATTTCTTAAATGTCAGATAAGATAAGATAAGATAAGATAAAGATTTATGAAATGTCTAATAAGATAAGATAAGATAAGATAAGATAAGATAAGATAAGATAAGATAAGATAAAGATTTCTTAAATGTCTGATAAGATAAGATAAGATAAGATAAAGATTTCTTAAATGTCGGATAAGATAAGATAAGATAAGATAAGATAAGATAAGATAAGATAAGATAAAGATTTCTTAAATGTCTGATAAGATAAGATACAAGATAAGATAAGCTAAAGATTTCTTAAATGTCTGATAAGATAAGATAAGATAAGATAAGATAAAGATTTCTTAAATGTCGGATAAGATAAGATAAGATAAGATAAAGATTTATGAAATGTCTAATAAGATAAGATAAGATAAGATAAGATAAGATAAGATAAGATAAGATAGATAAGATAAAGATTTCTTAAATGTCTGATAAGATAAGATAAAAAAAAAAAAAGAAAAGATAAAATAACACATGCTTATATGAGAGTGGGCGTTCACACCATACTACATTTCCCGATTTCATGAAATATATTTTTTTATATTTCAACTCTATAGACTTGCATTCAATCAAAACGTTATACAATATGAAATGTAACTTTGTGAACACAAAAATTTATATTGGCATTATGTTACTTTACTTAATTGCTCATAATTTGTTTAATAGTAGTGATTCTTCAGTTACACCTGTCAATTAAATCCGCAGAATTTTGACTAAATGCCTTAAATTGCTATTAAAATATTATATTTAAGGAAACGTGAGGCGTCGATTCAAGTTACTTCCCAGCTGCAGAACACATGTTTGCAAAAAAAAAAAATTTATTCAAAACTTTCCATAATTTCTTGAAAACATGTTTTATTTTTTAAACGTTGACATTGTGGTTATTTTTCAGTTTTCCTAATATGTCGCTATTATTCAAATATTGTATTATATTGTATTGTATTATGTCGTCTCAATGCTACTGGGTGTGAAGTTTAGTCAGCTTATATGACCAGCTGCAGGCAGACGTAATGATGAGATGATAAGGCTACTTGGAGTCCACACCATGTTACACATTTACCCATAATCAATCAGCATCCGGAGGCAGTTGTAATGATGAGTGTATATAGTGAATTACCAACAATAATTTGAGCGCAAATTGTGGCCACACTTCATTCAATGCCCCGGGCACTCTTCATGAGCTACATCTCAGCTGCTGGATGTCGATCGCATGAGACGTTAAATCGGAGGTGCCTTGTACTCTGTGTCTAAGCTGAGGCAAGTAAAAGACCCCACCCTTAGGGTAAATGTGTAACAAGGTGTGGACCTCATCATCTCATCATTACATTTGTCTACAGCTCGCCATATGATCTAATCTGTTGAGATTGGGAGCAACTTAATATAGTTTTTTTAACTGTTGTTTCCCTTCTTGACATTGAATGTATTAAAATTATTATGTATATGCATAACTGTATTGAATGTATCAGTGTAAAATTGTATGAACCATGTGTCAAGAAAAAAAAAAACTTAACTAGCTTAAGACCAGTCACACTGAAATAATACAATACAAATACAATACAACACAACACAACAAAAACATTATACAGTATGACCTATATTTTATGCCACAACACTAACCCCTTTCCCCCTCCCCCTCTATAGCTCTTCTTAAACCAGGGCAGGCTGCAATTTTCAGGAGGGGGGTAGTTGATTATTCCCCTCAAGCCCTGGTGTATCAGAATTTGTCATTGGTCGGGGGGAAACTTTTATCTTTCAATCTCATCTGAAGATCACAGGCTGTGACAATCTTATCCCCCGATCAGAAGACTGTGACACTGGTTCCAATGAACTTGTAATTTAACAGAACGGAATAACAGAATAGATTCCATGCACAAGGGGTTGGGGGAGGAGGAGGAGGAGGAGGAGGAGGAGGAGGAGGAGGAGGAGGAGGAGGAGGAGGAGGAGGAGGAGGAGGAGGAGGAGGAGGAGGAGGAGGAGGAGGATGAGGATGAGGATGAGGATGAGGAGGAAGAGGATGAGGAGGAAGATGGAGGAGGAGGAAGATAGAGGAGGAGGAAGATAGAGGAGGAGAAGGAAGAGGGAAAGGCAGAGGAGGAATGAATGAAGGGATGAATGAAGAGGAGGGGGAGGAGAAGGAATGGATAAATGGATATGAGGAATGAATGAATGAATGAATATGAGGAATGAATGAATGAATAAATGAATGAATGAATAAATGAATGAATGGAGGGAGAGGAGAGGAGTAGAGAAGAGGGCTTTACATCCTGTATTTTTGCACCCGATGAGCTAATTAATTAGGACAGGCAGGGACCATGGCAATGAGACGAAGGATGAAACGGCCATCCAACTTAGGCCCGACCGGGAATTGAACCCGGGACCCAGTAGTTCGAAGCCAAGCGCGCTGCCACTGAGCTAGACCTTATGGAGAGGAGAGGAGAGGAGAGGAGAGGAGAGGAGAGGAGAGGAGAGGAGAGGAGAGGAGAGGAGAGGAGAGGAGAGGAGAGGAGAGGAGAGGAGAGGAGAGGAGAGGAGAGGAGAGGAGAGGAGAGGAGAGGAGAGTGGTGGTGGTGGTGTTGGTGGATTAGGGCTTTACGTCCTGTATTTCTGCACCTGGTGGTCTAATTTTGAGTAGGAGAGGAGAGGACAGTAGTAGTGGTAGTAGTAGTAGTAGTAGTAGTAGTAGTAGTAGTAGTAGTAGTAGTAGTAGAAAAAAAAGATAACACTGCCTTTCATCATTAATCAAATAATCAGTCTATCTATCTATTTGTCTATCTATCTTCATTCATCTGTCTATGTATCCAGTTCTGTCTATCTGTCCACATCTGTCTGTCTCAACACAACCACCTGTCATATTTTTCTACCCTTTGTCATGTCATGTCAAAGTGTCATTTTTATCTGTCATTTTATGTTTTTTCCTGTCATTTTTATTTAAAGGGGTTTATACATAATCCCCCCATGTAACTTTACTTGAATTTCATAAAATATTTTGGGGTAAATTGGGAGATTTATGGATTTTTAAAGTGCCCTGGTCTTAAGAATTGTCAGTGTTAAGACCCTTCCTGAGTTACCATGGACTTGCACTAAACAATGTGCTGCTAGGCAACAGAGCAACAGTGAGGTAACTCGTGCAAAATTTCTGTTATTGAGATGGTTTCTTTTGTGTGTATATATCAATATTTTATCATAAATTTGAAAAATCTGAGTTTATGCAAGAGATCATATATTGAGTAAGCTTTGAAGAATTTTAGTTTATGATTGTTTGTTTTAATTCTAAAATAATATATCAAGAGAAATGAACGTTTCTTTTTTATTATTTGCATGAAGGAAGGAAGGAAGGAAAAGAGGAAGGAAGAAAGAAAGAAAGAAAGATAGGAAGAAAGAACGAAAGGAATGAAGGTAGGAAGGAAGGAAGGAAGGAAGAAAGAAACAAAGGTTATACAAATTAAAATTTAATAAAATATTTTTTTTTAGGTAAATTCTTTACATTTACTTCAAATTAAATTTAATCATTCCCATTTTGAGCAAATGTTTCTTGTTTTTACTTAAACCCCCTTTTTTTTACAAAAGGACAAAATAAAATCGAGAAAGAAACCATTTAGAAAAACATTTTGCCAACACCTGAGCTCATTTAATCTATTTTGGCATGAGGGGGGGGGGGGGGTGTAATTTTGGTCGGGAGAAATCCTATCTCTCAGATGTGTATTTTGCATGAGAACGTAGGACGTCCCGTTGTGCAGAACCGCTCCAAACTACGGCAGTTCTGAACGAGCTGTACAGCTTAAAAACAAGTAGCGGAGCAACCAGAGCTGGGTAATATAACAGTAGCATGTTTAAAATGCATTCATACGCCTGCAATGATAATTAAATGGCCGCGGGTAAGGGGTTCAAGCTACCACACAACTGGATTGCATGTTCAGGAAACAAATAATTCCAAATGCTCTTCCAAAATATTCACGAAAGCGGGTAAAAATTACAGCCCTCTCCCCCTTTAATTAAGTCCCAATGCCAGGGTGGGATACACAACACTGAAATATTTATTTACCCCAATCTGACATGGGTTAGTCATCTTTGACTTCTAATTAGTCAAAGATCTCGCCAGTTGATTTGTAACCGAATTATTAATATTAAATTATTATCGATATACTTATAAATGTATTTATGATTAATTAGCGATTTATTTATAACTAATCACAATACGCCAAAAGTTACACATTTCTTAAATATAAAATATAGCAAATGGATTATTAACACTAAAATATTATCTATTCATTCCTGTATTCATGATTAATTTATGATTTAATGATCAATAACCAATCAAAATTGGCTAAAAAGCTGCAAAGCTTTCTTAAATATAAAGTACATGCAGCAGAAAATTATAAAAAACATAAATAAAATGTTTGTTTTTATATCGTGAAATGTAAATTATATAATTTCCAATCTAAAAATAAAAGTAAATTTGTCACTCGTTAACCAATGGTATTATTTAAACAAGAAAAAAAACAAAAGTGTAAGTTAATTCCTTCCCACATTATGACGTAAGCATAACAATAAAAACAATGATTTTTGACAAGAAACCACTACATATCTATGGTAACATAAAATACCAACTTTAAATAACTTTAAATTGTCCTTAATTGGGTATTATACTTTATATCAAAACCAAAGATAATTCAGCAGAGAAATTTTAGCTTTTCAATGCGTTAATTACGTTTAACTTGTGTGGTCATACAAAGTCGATAGTATTTTTTTAATTTCTTAAGTTTGAAAACAAAAACGAAAGAAAACTTAAAAAAAAAAAAGCCTCAATTAAAAGATCTCCAAGCAACTCCATTATAAGATACCTCATTTTTGCTCTGACATTTCCATCATATCTCATAGAACAATTTTACTTACAAGTGCCACAAAGGGACAATTAAATAATCCCAAATTTCACTAAACGCTTTAAATTCGCGACATATCGGTAACATATAAACCGGCTTATTACCCATAATTCCCAGCGGTATCGCGTGATCGGGTTTCCACGGAGACGAATTTGAACGGCTTATTAAAATCTGCAGACGACAAAGATATATCTCAGAGCTGGCTTGAATATATCCCTGGCACGGATACGTTTTCAATTAAAGCCAGATTTAAAGTGATTTATGAAAAATCTGACTATTTAAGAAGAGAAAAAAGCTATTTAAGACTATCACCAGATATATGGCAGACATTTATATTCTAAGAAAAAACATAAGTCATTGGAAAATAAAATATTGTTGAGAGATAAAGCAGAGTTACAATCATGGAATTTTTACTTTTTAAATAACTTAAAGAAAAGTCAAGACTACGAAGTCCTACACATTTAACAAGAAAAAGGGGCATGGACAGATAGACCGATTGATTGACTGATTGATTGACTGATTGCTTGACTGATTGCTTGACTGAGTGATTGACTGACTGATTGACTAACTGATTGATTGACTGATTGCTTTGACTGATTGATTGACTAATAGCTTGACTGTTTGATTGACTAATAGCTTGATTGACTAACTGCTTGACTGCTTGATTGACTAATAGCTTGACTAACTGCTTGACTGCTTGATTGACTAATAGCTTGATTGACTAATAGCTTGACTGATTGACTAACTGCTTGACTGCTTGATTGACCGATAGATTGATTGACTAATAGCTTGACTGATTGACTAATAGCTTGATTGACTAACTGCTTGACTGCTTGATTGACTAATAGCTTGATTGACTAATAGCTTGACTGATTGACTTATAGCTCGACTAATAGCTCGACTGATTGTTCGACTGATTGTTTCACTGATTGTTTGATTGAATGACTGATTGACACTGATTGACATGTGTACGTTGATAAGTTGGATTGACTTCGTTGAGTATACATCCATCAATCAATCAATCAATCAATCAATCAATCAATTTCTTCAAGTAATAATCCTACTTTTTGGAACCAGTAAATGAATGAATTGAAGCTATGAATGAATGAATTAATGAATGAGTGACCCAAGTCTATCAATCAATGTATTAATCTATCAATCATTTACAGCTACACCCCCTCCCCCTTCTAAGAAGCTGCCAGCCTTGGCAGTGTGTATCACTTCCCCCTCCCCCCACTCCCCCTGCATGTCTGCAATGCATGTTTTGGTCCCTGCACGTTTCACTACCCTGGGAATTTAAAATCATCTGAGCCGGGAAAAGTGATTTTTTGCTCCAAAAATAAAAATCCTACACCAGGAAAATTAACATTCTTCTCAGACGCCATTATGGAAGTTTTTTCCACCTATCATTACTTTGTCTGTTTCATTAACATAATTAGGTAATATGGTTTTCAAAAGATTCCACTGGTTAAAATGTTAAAAATTCTCAATGCCATCTTGCAAAATCTTTTTCAGTATTAAAACTAAGAAGAATTATTAGGCTGTTCTGTGGCAATAACCAAACATTGGAAAAGATGAATGTTCCTCTCAAGCAATTAACACTAATAACTGAATTAAACAAGTGTTTAACAATATTCTTTTAACTGAGTTTAACTCGAATTGTGACTCTTGCTAAATATTAGTTTAATATTAATTTTGAATTGAGATTTATACTGAGTCAAAATATGATTTTATATTAATATAATTACAGCAAGTATGAATACTGATTAACGAGTCAAAAATAAAATACAAGTAAATATTATGTCATAATCATAAATAATAATTTCTAGGTAAATACTATGATTTAATCTTTGATACAAAATGATCAATGTGTATATTTCGTATTTTTAAGATGTATAATATTAAATTAAATAATATAGTTATTAGTAGTAGTATTTTTTAATTTTATAAATGTATCCTTAAGGAAAATAATAAATGTGTTGTAAAGTTATTATTTTATTCACAACTATTAATAAGGAAAATATGTAACAAATATTAATGCATATTGTAATAAAAAATTACTTTTTTTTCTACCAAAATTCATTTCAGATATTGTATTGGCAAATAACCTTGATAAACTAGGAGATAATATTTTCATTATATCGATTTGTAAAACTACTACAATGGCGTTATCAAAATAATGAAAAATTCGATTATCCCACATTGGTCCATTTTCAAACGTAAACAATAATGGACATATGTTGCGCACAGTTATCATAATGATGCGGTTATTAATTGCATAAATCTGAAATATTGATGTGCATTCAACCATGACCAAGGACGCTTGTACATACATTAATTATGGTTGAGCATCAATGCAGTTAAACTTCATATAACGGACTGTTAAGTCTAAAATACAGTGGACTGGTAGACCTCACTGTTACTGTATTAAGACCACCTCACTATTTAGACCACCTCAATATTAAGACTACCTCATTATTAAGGCCACCTCACTATCAAGACCACCTCACTTTTAAGACCACCTCACTTTTAAGACCACTTCACTATTAAGACGATCTCACTGTTAAGACAACCTCAGTATTAAGACCACCTCACTATTAAGAGCACCTCACTATTAAGAGCACATCACTATTAAGACCACCTTAGTATTAAAACCACCTCATTATTAAGACCACACCACCTCACTATTAAGACCACCTCATTATTAAGACCACTTCACTATTAAGACCACACCACCTCATTATTAAGACCACACCACCTCACTATTAAGCCCACTTCATTATTAAGACCACTTCACTATTAAGACCACACCACCTCATTATTAAGACCACCTCACTATTAAGACCACCTTACAATTAAGACCACCCTCAGTATTAATGAAGATCACCTCACTATTAAGACCACTTTAAGAACATTGTACTATTAAGACCAGCTCGCTATTAAGACCACCTCACTATTAAGACCACCTCACTATTAAGACCACCTCACTATTAAGACCTCTTCACTATTAAGACCAGCAGTTATGTAGCTAGGGTGGTCTTAAAGGTGAGGTTTTATTGTAAATAATACAGGCATATTTAATATATGAATAATTATACAGCGAAGAAAGAAAGAAAGTACGAAACAAAACAGAATTTCAAAGAAAGAGAGAATTAAACAAACAGGTAAAGAAAGACAGAAAGAAAGACAGAAAAATAGAAAGAAAGAAAGACAGATAGAAAGAAAGAACAATAGACAGACACACAGAGAGACAGAATATAACAATTGGCTTCAAAGGTACATGACAAATACAGACAAACAGACCAACAAACATTAAAGAAAAATACAGCTTTCAAGCTAACATATTACACGCCATATTAAAACAAAAATTTAACAGATGCATTATGCCCCTCTTAAAAATTACTAAAAATCACCAGAAATTATCAATTTATCATAACTCGGTGAAAGCCAAAAAACAACATGGCCATATAACATAATTGTCTTTCATTCATATTTCAGCGATTCAAAAATGCATATTGAATTAAAAATAATTATATTTCTGCTTCACTTTAAAAACTTAATGAACGCGGAAAATTGTAATTGAATCGCGAAGTTACGAGTTATTTGAATTAATTTACACGAGAGTGATCTGTTTATTAAATGGTAATACGTCTTGGAATATTACAAGAAAATGAAGAAATTGATGAAAATTAAGTAAAATTCGAAGAGGCGTGGTTCTATATGCAAATTAGTACTTGATTAGAATTTAGCGTGGCACAGGCTTGCATTGACTGCCTGATTGACTGATTGATTGACTGATTGATTGATTGATTGATTGCATGGCTGATGACTGACTAACCAATTAATGAATTTAGTTCTTTTTTACTGATTGACTAGCTGACAGTCTGACTAAATGATATATCGATATATCGACAAATGACTGACTGACTGACTGACTGACTGACTGACTGACTGACTGAATGAATAAATGACTGAATGAATGATTCACTGCCTGACTAAACAACTTATTGACATATTGACTGATCGACAGACTAACAACTGACTGACTGACTGACTGACTGACTGCTTCCTAAAGGACCTCACCCAGTATGAAGGTGACTTGTTTACCACACCTTATCATCTCATCATTACATCTGTTCTCCCGTTATCATTATAACCAGAATTCTGTATCTAATGATTAAAAATCATATTTCCATAACTTTGTTTTTCTAACTTATCGAGGATTCATTAATAACCCAGGTACTTTATGGACCAACCAATAACTATGAAATGTAGGAAAAAACTTAAAATCATAAACCAAACTGTATCAGAAAGCACTTGATACAGACCAGCAACAGGTACATTACAGCGACCGAGACAGAAGAAAAAATAACGCTAAAAATTAGCTATAATCGCACAAAAACATTGTCATATTTCATACGGTATTATCTCGGATTTAGGTTAAGTGTCCGCGAAACAGGTGAATCGAGCGTACTTCAATCGATAATGAAAGACACGAAATACCTATGTCCTAGATAATCGATAAAAATGTGAATAAATTATATCGGATGAAAATAAATGCACGAATGAGAATGAAGAATATCTACGGAGATATTTTTCACGGCTTAAAATCAAAAGTTAGATTTCATGAATCGTTGCGAAAAATCATATTATTTTATTTTCAATTTTAATTCAAGGTAACGATATGAATTATTTCAAAAAATAAATGCACGAATGAGAATGAAGAATATCTGCGGAGATATTTTTCACGGCTTAAAATCTAAAGTTAGATTTCATGAATAGTTTAAAAAAAAATCTTATTATTTTATTTTCAATTTTAATTCAAGGTAACAGATGAATTATTTCAAAATAATTATCATAATATGAAATTTGGAAGATATTAAATTTTTTGGTTATGATCTTTCATATTTTGTTCCTCCTGCACACAATTAATTTACAAGATACAAATTATTATAAAAATGACACAAATTTGTCAATTATAAGAAATAAAATCCCCATCATTATCCTGTAAAATAATAATCAATTTCTAGCTTTTGCATTTGGATCAATTTGGTGATAATGAGGTAATTTCAAAGAATTCTAATCAGCCTAAAGAGGATATCCTGATTAATAAGTATCTTGTTAGGTTGGTGTCATTTTATTCCGGTGAAAAAAATCATTTAATATGAAAATCAAGAGCCGCGGACACGATTGAGAGTTTGCCGAGAGTCGAGTACGCGTACAAAGTGACTCTGGATCGCTTAGCTTCTGATCTCGCATCTTGTTGAACTTAAAACTCGAGCCGACCGGGGGGAAAAATACTCGGTAGAACTCCAAGAAAATGCTACAACATCAGTTCAGTTGAGTTGAAAGGAAGTTGGAGCAATTAGCAAGAAAATAAGTTAAAATAAAGAGACGCGCTGTCACTCACGCTCAATTGGAACGAGAAAAAAAAGACCACGCCTACCGCGAAGGCATCGATTCCGCAATCCGAGAACACAATCCGAGAACATGAGAATGTCAGACGAGCAATACAGCTGAACCTCACCATTTACAAGCAGCCGGCTGGCCTAATGGTTAAGGTATCTGCCAATTCCACATCATCCAGCTCGGACGATTCCGGGTTTGACAACATGTCATATACCCTAGTCTGGCAGCAGTCCTGTCATTTTCCGTGGTATTTTGCAACGGGTTGAATAAATAATGTCTGGACTGTATACATCAGTGCCAACTATCACCATTTCACATCATTGAAAATGAGTAATTAGGTTTTAACAGCGATGACTAATCATTCAGTGATAACATTAACAATTTTTAAGAAGCAGAAGTTGAAATTGCTGATTCACCACATTAAAATGATGATTGTGTACAAATAACAGCGTGTCGAGGTTATTAATAGTGTGTGTACTCATTATTTTTCAGTATAAAATAGATTCAGGTAGGTCTGAAGGCTCTAAACTGCGTGCACATAGAATCCCACGAAAAAAATACAAAGACTGCTGCATGGCCCTCATTCCGCGAACTCGGACGCCAATGAGGGCCATGCTTGCTCGGTTACATTTACCCATGGGTGGGGTCTTTTACTTGCCTCAGCAGCATAGACACAGAGTACAAGGCACCTCCAATTTAACGTCTCATGCGATCGACATCCAGCAGCTGAGATGTAGAGCTCTCATGAAGATCGCCTGGGCCGGCGTTCGAGCCCGGGACCTTCAGCGGAGCTGTTAACCATTAGGCCCCCCAGCTGTCCTAACGCATCGTAGAGTTAGTCGGAAAGAGCAAAGAAAGATAGCAGCGGAGAAGAGCTGCTGCAACAGCAGCAACAACTTGTGCTGTTGTTCATCTAGTACATCACATCCAACTCCCAAGGTCTCAGCCATGACAGCCAGCACTCCGAAACACCTGTTTTCGCTGCTTCACCCCTCTCGGAACATCCATCACGATGTTCCAAAGCACCGCAGGAAGAGGGAGCAGAATAAAAAGTTCATATCAAGACTAGCAAGACAGGAAATATCGCAAAGATCTAACAGGGAAATCACAAATTATGCTTCTAAACGTTTAAATTAAACGCTTCATGAATTGCGTCGAAACTTCAAATATACGTTTCGTTATCAATCATACGCGGATGATTACCTGAGGGATAAAAAGTCTAAAGGTACGACAAATACTTGGTAATCGCTATCAAAAATATACCATCCATCATACAGCCAACTAAAAACAAATTATCCTGAATTATTTAGATAAATGCTTTAGCACCAGAATATCAAAAACTAATACATCAATTTGTGAAAAGTGTACGTACAGAAGCAATAAATATCAGTCATCGGGTAACGCCTTCAAACGAAGAATTATGCCGAGTTATACACGAAAAGATATTAAATCAAAGATAGGAAAGAAGTCCACATATTTCATGTATCAATTCCTGATATCCAGTTTGTCAATAAAACTATATCTATATATAGTATAATTGCTTATTGATAATATTGTTTTAATAAGTTTGAAGTTTTTTTAAGTTTAGAAGTTTTTTTTCTTGACACATAATTCATACAATTTTACACTGGTACAATACATTGTCAATATAGTTAAGTATATACATAATAATATAATATATTCAGTGTCAAGAAGGGAAACAACAGAGTTTTCTAAAACTATATTAAGTTGCTCCTAGATAACAAATATAATAATAAAAAATATATAATTCTATATAAAGGTACAAATATGTACATAACATTATAACCTAATTATTTAATAATATGCATAAATCTCCATGACCATTTAATAATTAATAAGATAACCAAAATGCTAATAAAGCGCTATTTCCAAAAATACTTTTTTTTATGTTTTATAATTTATATTTCATTGCGTTTCTTCTGATTTATTTGCCTACTCATTTATTAAATTATTCTATTGTTACTTTACATGAGCATGAATATGTTTCTTGTCAAATATGAAGGCAGCATTCCAGTAGCCCATCAATAACTGAAATATTAACCTGATGGTTTGTTTTTTATTGGATGGTTTTAGGCACCATGAGATTTTATGTATTTTTAATTTTTTATGTACAGATTAACATGGCTTTATAAATGTTGATTTTATGCTTTTAATTTAATTGTGATATTACAGCAATGTATACGTTTTTTAACATTGTGAGTGAATAAAATATTTATATATATAATAAAGATATTAATAATATCGTTTCAATTTGCATATTTGACGGCACATTCAATTTTATGCCTTTCCTGGAGTTTGGTCTGCTCATATAACTTATCATTACCAGCAGGCAGACATAATGATGAGATAATCAGACTGAGGAGACCAAATATTCTAATATAATAATAACATACATCGGCATATCACAAGGTGCTATATTTTAGCCTTGAATACAGTCTTACCTGTTATAACGAGCTATAAATGTCAAAAAGTGTCCGTTATAACCGGATTTGGTTATATGAGGGAGTTTAATGTTAAATGACATCAAAAATCTGTTTATGGACCATGACTTTGTTATAACAGAACTTCCGTTATAACCGAAAATCGTGCTCGTTATAGATGTCTCACAGCAAGTCTATCTTTTGCACATGATTCATGGTAATTCATGAACGTGGCCACTTTTCATATCAATTTATTTGTGAAACATTTTAAATGAACATTTTATATTGTAATCCCTATCTAGTTAGACTTAATATCACACAGATGACTTTTATAATAACTCGATAAATATATAATTTATGTAAAAATTAGAATTTAAGTACACAAGCAAGAAGACTTAATAGATTGTCACTTAACTTATATGTGAAAATTAAATTAAACATCATCCGACTGGGGTGCGAACGGTATATAACAATCGCCACTTAAGTTCTAATTCGACAGTCATAAGTTCCATATTGTTCGTAAGAGTGAATGGCAAGAAAGGTCATGTGACATCACTGTTACTGTTGGCACTCTAAAAGAGCTGATTAGTGTTATTATAATTATTATTAATAATTAGAGATGGTCTCATGAAATGTGAGGTACTTAGCCACCAGGAGGTTTTTGATTTTATTTGAGATATTTGTTTATCACATTTTTATATTAATTTATTTTTATCCTCTGTTATTTTTTTATATTTTTTACCTCTCTTGTAATTTCATTTTTGTTTGTGTATATGTACAGCATAAAATTGCTGCGAATAAAGATGATGTATGAACGTTAAGCTATATATTATGTATAAAATAATGAGAACTTGTATATCATATTTCTGTAGGTGTAGTTTTAGAAAGACGTAGTGAGTAGATATGTGATGTATGTATCTTTTCTGATTTGAAAAAGTGTCAATAAAAGCTATATATATAAATATAACAATACTGACTATGCAACAGATTTTCAACAATTGCATCGCGATACAGCATCGGCCATTAATTCTCACAACATTAAATATATTGAGATATCACCCCGACGATACATGTGGTTCCAATCCCTTGGAAAAGTCCTTGAGTTGAAATATCTTCGGAAAGATAATGAGTGCACAAGTGTTTTCAGTTCTGTAAGTTACCTCCGCTATGACATAGAGCTGCCTTACGGTCTTCATTTGCTACATTTCCCACATATGCCTTCACCTAACCACTTAACGGAAGAGTAGAAGTAGAAAATACTGATCCCAAAACATTCCCAGTACAACTGACTCTTAAATACCAAGGTGAATAGTACTGAAGAGCTATGTGTGATTTATAAATAGCTATATAATATCCATTATTATTAATAAATTCTGTAACATTTTCATTGACAAAAAAAATTTATAAACGGTGTTTCCCGAATAACCAAAGGTTAAATCAGTAATTCAGCGATAAAAATAAAAAAAGATTGATGAAAAATATATTTTAAAGTTGAAATATACTGCGAAAATATAAATGAAAACCCAGTATTGTCATAATTATGGATTTGTTTAGAGTTAAAGTTCAGTTTCCTTTTTGCTGATTTTTAACTAAATTTTACTCGGTTGTAATAACCCTATAGGAACAAATAAGGGTAACTTATCCCGTGCCCATCCTGTACTACCCCCCGAGCTGTTGGGGTATTGGTGGTGGTGGATTAGGGCTTAACGTCCTGTATTTCTGCACCTGATGGGCTAATTAGGACAGGTAGGGACCATGGCAATGAGACGAAGGATGAAACAGCCATCCAACATTGAACCCGGGACCTAGTGGTTGGAAGCCCAGCGTGCTAGGCCCCCACCCCACAGCTGTTGGGGTATTAACGTTTTATATATATATATATCCATTATATTACCACTTGAAATAGAAACAGGTAGATATACTAACATCCCCTCAGAATATCACTTATGATTAATGTGTTTGAACAATAGTGTAAAAGATGATGAACATTTTTTATTTCACTGTGTAATTTTTATGATGATATTTAAGAAGAAAAAATTGTGCCTAAAGTTCATGTTTAATATCCTTTCTTTCAATATATGCAGTTTTGACGAAAAAAGGACATAAGGTATGAATGAAAATGTTATGAAAGATACAGCCAATTTTATACATAATATGTACAATAAAAGGAAGTGTAACTTGTATAACTAGTGTAACTAACTATTAGGCTGTGTTGTTGCCACTATGTATTTTGTTTTTGATTATGAATATTGACCTGTAAGCCCAAGCTGGGCTGGGTGACATTCAATTATTTACTTCTTATTTTTTGATAAAAATTTCTAGACTTGACTACATCAATATTTGATTATATATATGATTTCATTCTTATCCCTAATATAATCAGAGACATATAGGTCTTTTGTGACTTCTATATATATGTAGGTAAAATTCATCCATTTTAACTGGTTTAGTACCAATTCTGAAAATATTACACTACATTAATATTAATTCCAATAATAATATATATATGACCAGTACCAATAAACTCCACAAAGAATAAAGAATAAATCCATTTTTTAATCTCAATCACCATTGTATCAAGAAAAATTTGATGACCCTGAATTTAATCCCCCACCCCAAATACATTTTAATTTGTCAATTGATTATTATCTATATATATATATATATTTACCAGTGAAGTACTATGTATGTATTTCCTTTTGGAAGCAATAAAGATTATTATAATAGCAACATCTCCCACCCCCTGCAACTTCTTTTAGATCCGCTCATGTTGTGTACTTATAACTACAGTTGTCTTTATTGATTGGTTTGTTGTTCTAGATTATAATTGGTAGATTTACATTGATGGCTTTCCATGGAGTTTATTGTGGTTGTTTGTACAGATAATCGCAATTTAATGGCAATTAGACAATGGAAATTAATGACAATTGAACAACTGCAATTAGTGACTATCTCTCACATATCATAAAACATTTTCAGTCCCACAGTTAAGTACGTCAGTCCTAATTACTTTGTTTTCTTGGATTAACTGGTTTTGTCATATTTGTTTATTTCAGTATTTTTCAGATATTGCTTTATAACAATATTAATGTTCACAGCTAAAGGCACTGATAACTAGTGAAAACTTACAGGATTATTATCAGCTTTCCGGAGGCTTTAAACAAGCAAACCAAAACTATGTGTATTGCAGCAAGAAAATGTATATATTCAAAAAGTATACATGTATTATAGGCCTATTATTATAGAAAATCGAGCTATCATTGGTAAGATTCAGTGTCAATGCACTCAGTGTGCTTAGATAAAAACCACAAACCACATCAAGCCTGGGTAACATGTTTACATTTTCAAGGATGTTCTATTTTTGTTATCAGTTGTACACATACACGCTATGTACACAATATGTAAAACTGAAGCCACATTCATTCACGTTCAGGGATCCAGCACTTCTACGTGCAAACAGTGGCGGGAAAATTATTTACCAGACGTTTTAATGAAATTATAGGTACGTAGTCGGTTACTTTGACTGTTGTTGTATTGATGTAGGGGCCATAGTTGGAGTATATGCGCTGCTTTGTGAACAAACGCATGGGAAAAAAAGTTTGCAACTTTCGTTGACAAGTTGTCAACTTGTTGGGACTCAACTTTTCGAGACCCTTGTTTACATTTGGAAAAAGAGTGCATACGCCCGGGCTACGCCACGGAGGGGCTCCATATTTAGCGAAATTCTAGAAAACAATTTACTGAACGTTTTTGCGGGGTACTTACTTGTTTTAAGTTGCCCCTAGTTCTGCAATATAGCGGCACTCCTCCGCCGGTCGTCACACAAATCAAGTAGGCAGCCATGTTGACATTTATTGCGCATGCGCACTGCCCATGTGACCCGTCATGTGACCTGAATCCTGGATTGAAAATGGCGCTCTGAGCTTGCACGGACGTTTTTTTATAAGGTGCGCAAAAAAACTGATTTACTCTTGATCTAAGGACTAGGAAATGATCACATATATTAAGGTGGGTGTAGTTATGTTACATCTATTATTTGAAATAGGTTTGCGAGGTATTCAAGTCGTTTATTAGGAGAAAACAGTGGTTTTCTACATGACGCTTTTATTGTTTACAATAGACTGCTGTTGAATGGCTGAAGCAGCGGTGTGTGCTGCCGCCCGTGAGTGATGCTGAAGGTACAGTACACTCGGGTCGATATTTGTATGGCAACGCATTAATATTGGTTAATATGTATGAGATGTTGGAATATGTATTAGGGGGAGGCAAATAACTGCTGTAGTATACAATGTAGGACTTTTTGGGACGTTTTGGTCCAAGCCATCTCATGTTACTGAACAGTGCAGCTCAGCTCAGTCAGCTGCTGTTTGTACCCCCCCCCCCCCCTCCACTTCAATGAGCCGTAAGACAAGGGGGTTCAGCAAGCTCCCAAGCGCTGGGGCAGCAATGCATGAGTCATAATTGATAATTGAGCCTTTGTTACATACGTCGGCGGCATTCGATTTGATAAAGCAGCTGCACTAGGAGGCTCCAGCGCCCCAACTGGACATTCAATTCCTCTGATTGGCTGCCCCAGTCAAAGCTATAGCACTCGAGTTCATTCTACTTTGAGACATAGTGATGTATACACACTGTTTTTGCTGCTGCTGCTGCTTGGTGTAACTCTATTTCTGGACACTATAATCTTTACATTTTAGTGATCTCACATCACACACATTTATTTGAAAGAACACCAATACATCGTCAGCTATATGTCAGGAGCTGTATGGCTTTTTATCACACAGCTGCCTAAAGCAAACAGTAGCAGATCTGTGGAGAGTGCCATGCTGGTGATAAGGGATTAATATAAGAGAATTCGCACAAAGGCTTTGGGGCAATTCTGGACACACTGCACGTCTCCAGTTCTACTCGTAAATCCACTGGATGTTGGCTTTATGTTAGCTTAATGTCGATCAACCGCTGACATCTAGGATCCCCACATATAGTACTTGCATCGTAAAGAATCGGACACTGTGATCATGGTCATAGGTAGGTCAGTTTATATTACGCAATATATTGCGTCACCGTATAATGATAACTGATGGTGATTGGTCATTCGATTGATGTCATGTTTTTATGATCTTGTCATAATTGTCATCTTATGAATTTTGATAGAACTAAGACTAAGATCTTTTTTGGAGAAAATATTTTATTTCGATGTCTTAACTTTATTTGTTTATATTGGTATATCTCAGATGATTTTCTGTGGGTTAAACTCCTCAGATGCGTGGGGTATTTGTTTCATGATATATTTTTGATATAAAATTCACACGATATTATTTGTATTTTATCGCAATTTCAAAGATGATTTCTATCAATGAGGTTTACTGTAGTGATTCAATGTGATTGAAAACATTTTTCCTTGAATCGGAGATGTTTACTTCCAGTACAGTTGCTTTAGAATGTTACCAGTAACCAAAAGCACCTTGCGAAATATTTCTTTTTGCACAATTTTTTTAAAATGAATATCATTCATATTTTCTGGTCTGTTTTCTTTCTTTCTTTTTATAACCTTAAACACTGGCAGGTGCTAGAGCCACGAGTGGCTGATATACATCTGTAAGAACCCCCCCCCCCCCTCCCATTCCCCCCCCCCCTGACAAAAAGATGTAAAAGAAAGGGAAAAGTATAGTATAAGCAAAAGGGGCAGCCTGTGATATAAAAGCATTGATATAGAAGCATTTAAAATTGAGATAAGGTTTTTATATTTGTGTTCTTTATAAAGGGGGGCTGGGGGGTCATGCCCCCACTTTTCCTGTGAATATGAACACAATGGGGCTTGGCTGTCATTGGAAGCTGAAGCCCCCTTTGTGCCCCCCTTGCATAGAAGGGGGGGGGGGCAAAGCAGGTGGACAGGGGAGTCCAATCTCACCCCTTTTGGAATATATTTCAATTTTGGGGCGACAAATCTGTATCTCTGCCAAGCATGCATCTAATATGCATTTAATTTACGGTTTATTTTATACAAAAACTGTTAGGATATATTTGACTTCCTTTATTTTTTAAATAAATTTGTACAATTTTCACATAAGCGGAACTTCTTAATCACTGATTAGATCATGGATGACACCACAAAGTGTTATAGACTTATAGTCAATGGAAGTTTAATTCTGTTCAAGGGATTTAAATATTAATATCAACACAGCCTTTTAGAAATTGTCCCAACACTAAATGAATATAATATTGAACTTGTTCACTGTATTGTACAGTTTGCATAATATCCTGATCATACCTAGAAAACTGTTCTGTCAGCTTATCAAAGTTTATGTAATACATGCAATTATGTCATTGATACGATATCAAAATTGATGTAGTATCCAATACATACTATGTAGCGATAATCAATAATAATATAATACCATGAATTTATGGAATTTCTTACTATTAAAGGTATGAAATATATACTTTTAATATTACGAATATAGTATAGTAATTATAGCATTACTATATTATTAATAATGCAAAGAAAATGCCTATGACATAGATATGATTTCATAGTTAATATACTAGTCCCATATAAATCATTATACAGGCTGAATTGAACTTATTTCCTGCATTTTCACGTAGAGTCTTAGAAATATATATTTAGAAATAGTACAAAGAAATTGAGAAATAAATTAGCACCGTCTGAAGTTATCTTTTTGTTGCTTTTGAAACTATTGTGTATTTGAACGGTTGTACCCCTTTGTTTGGGCATGGACGCATATACCTAGCCCCCTACCATCTGTCATACGTAAACAACCCCCCCCCCCCTGTCCCCCCCCCCCTCACCTGGAAATACTACTTGAGTATTACTTTTATTTACCAATTTTACACACAATACCACCAGCTGCCTGGTATTATAAGTATCATACCTATTATATTAATAGTTATTATAATAGTTATAATATTAGTTATGCAGTTTCCAGCTTCACCATGCCAGCTGTCTTTTGTTGAATAACCCTCGTATCTTATTCCACTCAAGATATAACAATAAAACGTGCCACTATGAAAGATATGAAGTTCAGATAACAGAAATGTGGATTTTTGTGGACTTTGTGTATGGATGTAGATATTTGTATATAGTTATTGGTTATACATTTGTTATAGCAGGCATAAATGTATACAGTCATGGATGATATACAATTGGGACCTTACTGTAAGACCACCTCACTATTTAGACTTGAGACCACCTCACTATTCACCTCACTGTTAAGACCACTACACTATTAAGACCACATCACAGTGTCACTGTTAAGACTACCTCACAATTAAGACGTTTTCACTACAAAGACCACCTCACTATTGAAGACCACCTCACTGTCAAGACCACTTCACTTATAAAACCACCTCACTATTAAGACCACCTCACTATTAAAACCGCCTCACTATTAAGACCACTTCACTATTAAGACCACCTCACTATTAAGACCACCTCGCTATTAAGACCACCTCACTATTAAGACTATTGATGGCAGATATCAAAAGAACTAGATAGACCCACAGACAGGCAGACATGAATAATTTTAACATAAAACTGCAAGTCTAACCCAGTAACCATGGCAACAGACTTCATTTATTTCATCTGGGCTGTAACTTTGATACACGAGAAGTCATATTGTCAACAGCACATTTTACTTATACTTTGCTGAATAAATATTATCGAAAAACAAAGCCTACAATATCACAGCATATCTTAGCTAGCATAATTTTTGGCAAATATACTCAGAATCAGATATCGTAAACACACTTTCTGTGATTTTGTGTAAAAGCCCAGCACTCCAGTCTGTAGATAAGGCTGGCACCATACATATACAATGTTATAAGACTGAGAAAATTCTCTTATGGCCTTGTATACAGTGGTACTTCTCAATTAAGACCACCCGACAGTAAGACCACTTCGGTTTGACGACTGCTTTATCGGAGTCCCAAAACTGGTCGCGAAATGAGGAAACATCAGAATTAAGACCGCTTCGATATGATGGCGCTTCGTTCGGTCCCAAAATGAAGAATGTAACTAAGTTTCCGAATAAAGACCACCTCGATATTAAGACCACTTCAGTAATTCCCAAGGGTGGTCTTAATTGCTGGTTCTACTGCAGTTCAGTGTTTTTCATAGTTAGAGGAAAAGTCTCTTTGAGAGGGCTGAGCATTCAAGTATTTAAACTTATGTTTTCATTGTAATCCCTCAATACTGACAAAATCTCTAGACAAAGAGTTTAAATATATCAATTCTTTCTTTCTTTATAAGTGTATCTCTTTCTGTCTTGCTTTTTCCTTCTTTCTTTCTTTCTGAATCAATTCATAGTAACAAAATTCCCATCTTTTGTTAATCACTGTTTGTCATTTTAACAAGTCCCGACCTATGCTACAAAATCCATTGTTTTATTTTACCAATCACTAAAGGCAGTGCATTATAAATGAATGGAATTTTGGCTTGGATACTTTTTTGGTCACTCAAACTCTGGTTATTCCAGATCACTAGGGGATAATCCCACCATTCTCTAGGGATATTCAATGAAGATACAACTGCCTAGTTTTATTGTCTAGGACTTGTATGACTGTACCCTAAAAATGAGTCACTATTTTTTGTGATTCAGGGGGGAATGCTCAGATATACTGATGCACAAAAATGCATTATCGTAATGGCTGAGTCATACTGCAATACTCAGAATTATGAAATATTAAAGAATATGGAAAAGTATGATATGTATATATATAGAGTTATTTCGTCATTATGTGTATATGATATTATATATATATTATATGAACATTTGAGATTTAAGTATTCTATTCAAATTTTCCATATTTTGAAAAGTTTATAACGGACATATTTTAAATTAGTTTTATACATAAAATGTTGATGTAATTTTTCCACTTTTTAATACAATGTATACAAATAGGTAGAAAATATGGAAATATGATTATTATGTAATTGATACGATAAAGAAAGTGTAGTTATTAGCCGAAAATAAATAAATAAGAAATAACATTAACATGAAACATTGGAAAAAAGTATATTTCAGCATTTGTTAGCAAAATGTCATAATCAAAAAAATTATTATCATATTTTTAATATACTATCAAAATGGAATTTATGCAATATATACAAAAATAACACACTTTTATTAAAGAAATATATATATTAAACAGAATTTCACATCAATATCAAAAACAACAGATTTAAGACAAAGTGTTGAGCTCTCCTGTGCAGGAACACAAAACACAACTTGCCTACAATTATATTGATTGTTGGTGAGTCACATGACTCGATTGTTCGATTGTTTGCCCTTCGTGAGCGTATACATGCTCATTTGCCTAATTTATTCACGTTGGGGGGTTAAGCTGATAGATTGTATGAAAATAGGGAAATGTGCTAAATATAGAATAAATTATAAATTGTGGAATACAGATTATGGATTTTGAAATATTATATCGAATTATGTCAAGTTAATGTTTTGTAAAGTTTGTTCTAGAATAGAATAGAATAGAATAGAATAGGATAGGATAGGATAGGATAGAATAGGATAGGATAGGATAGGATAGGATAGGATAGGATAGGACAGGACAGGATAGGATAGGATAGAATGGCATAGCCTTATATACCAGTGTTTCTAAAATTGTCATATTTCTTAAAATTTATTAATTTTTTTTTCATAATTCCAAATAAGTATTTCAACTATATATTCAGTCAGTAGTTTGTTTCACTAAATATGTCAATAATTTTCATATTTTATAATCATATTTTTCCACTATTAATATGAACTACATTTCATTTTGTAATTTTGAATATTTAATGTCTAAATTTAAAAAGATACTAGGCTGCTCTAGCCAATTATCAGATACATAATACACGTACACAAAAAAAAAAATATTAAAATGAAAATTTGATAAATTATAGGGGCCAGACTGGGGGCTGTTTATTATAGATATTAAACGGGTCAATATTGGGAACTTATAATTATGTTCATAATTTCCACGCTTCACTGATTTCGACAATATTTGTGGATTTTATGGAAAAAATAGTTGAAAAATACATTAGGTGTTTTTATAGTTATTAATTTATTGAAAATTAGTATATTAGTAATGAAAAATTGCACATGCAAAGTTGAGATAGACAGATAGATAGATAGATAGAAAGATAGAAAGATAGAAAGATAGATAGAAAGATAGAAAGATAGATGGATGGATGGATAGATAGATATTCAAATTACAGACAGCCAGACAGAGTTCATTAAGTACAATTTGTCCCAGACAGACAGACAGACACATGTAAAAAATTAACATAAAACAAATTTTATTGTATTACCTTAAAAATTTATCAAGGTTGAATATTATATTTAAGAAAAACTTACTTCAGAGTAGTATAGTGTTAAACGGCAGATGTTTTTAACTGTAGTAGGTTAGAATTTATGTTAGCTATAATTATTTCTATGAATTACCACCAATTCACATGTATTCGGTCATGGTTGGGCGAACAGGGTAACAATATACAACAAAAAAGGGGGTTAAAATCTTCCTCTACACAACCATTATATGGGGCAGCTGTTGAAAATATAATTGGGGGAGAGAGGGAGGGTTAAATACTAAATTTACATATGTCCCAAATTTGAAAATTCTCGAAATAAAAAGAAAATGTTGGACCCAAAAAAAGTATGTCAATTTTTTTTATTATGTGAATTATGTGTCATATGTGGAAATTATTCATTTTTGTTAAAATGTTAAACTGGCTGAAACGAGGAAATATTTCAGCAATTTTTTTCATAATTGCATGATAACTGGATTTTGAAATAAAGTTGAGTTTATTTGACGTTATAGTACTATATATAAAAAATTTAGAAAAAGCAGATTTTTTAAATGTTAGATATAAGCAACTAATGATGAAAATATTAATAAACTATATAAGGGAAGCTAAATAAATAACATAACAATATAAATTAAATAAAACGCCCCTTTTGAATTAATTTACCCCCTAATTATCCATAATTAAACAGTAGTTTTAAATATAAATAATAGACTGAATTTTATTATGCAGTGTTAACAAAGGGGCTCACTGAGCATAAATTTAGAACTTCTGTGGAGGGGGAGGGGGGGGGGTTAGATTGTGCGATTGTAATGTATGTCACTTCAGGGGGCAGATGTAGGGTAACTAAGAGTGGGGTAAAGTCTAAAACCCCCGCCATCTGGCCTGTATTGTATGACAAAGCCTCACCCCTTTTTGATTGACAGGGGTTTAATCATTATGCCACTCAGGCCCCTCTGCTATTAACGTCAGAAGATCCAAAATTTGCCAAAAAGGGGTAAAAAAGGAAAAAGACATAATAGAAGAAAAAGGGGAGGGGGTTGTTGTCACCCCCTTCATGACATCATGTTCATGACATGGTTTTGACTTTGATAATTATGCAAATTTGGTTAATATTGAAGTTATATGGATATAATATAAATTTACTAATTCCCAAAAAAGGAAGCATAAATTTAAAAAAAAGTTATTATAAACATGGAATTGTATTAATAATTTGTTTTGACAGTCATAGTTTGGAAACAAAGCTATATTTTCCAAATATGAAAGGAAAATGTTTACAAAAATACATAAATTCATGAAAGAATTATGATTTAAACTATAGTATTGTATGTCATTAAATTGATTATGACATTGCAATAATCTTAAAATCATACATAATAATCATGTTACACAAAATAGCATCACTAAAATTGAATAATATATAAAATATTATTAAATTTTAAACAATAATCTTTAAATTATACATTATGATAAATTCACAATTCTATACAGAAGAATATTATTGAATAACGTATTATGAATATAATAATCTGAAAAATATCTATTTTTAGATTGCATTTGATAACAAGGTGTGACAGTGGGGTATATGTACCATGCAGCTGGTGCTGTTCATATTACTGGTAATTTAGTACTTGTATTACCAAGATATTTATAGTATAATCAATAATTTTTACCACAGATGGTGTACGAATCTGTTATTTATTCAACTATAATTCTACTTATTGTCATATTTTACGATTTTTGGACAATGGAGTTTTGAAAGATTGTTTCTACTCTTTACTATGACAAAAAAACTCTGTATTTATCATATTTAGATTATTTTTTAAATTGTGAAATATTTGAATTATTTGGTTGCACAAACTGATGAGTATTTGTTAATGTTATTATTGGTTATAGCTTTTGCATGTAGTTTTAATTGCAGTTGATTGATTATGATTAGATTCCAATGATTGCATAATTGCAATTGTTTCAATGGTTCAATGCTACTGGGTCTGCAGCTTAATCAGTTTATATGACCAGCTGCAGGCAGACGTAATGATGAGATGATAAGGCTTGGAATCCACACCATGTATTGTGTCAATGCTACTGGGTCTGCAGCTTAATCAGTTTATATGACCAGCTGCAGGCAGACGTAATGTAGAGATGATAAGGCTGCTTGGAGTCACACGGTACACATTTACTTCATGGGTGGGGTATTTTACCTGCCTCGGCATAGACACTGAGTACAAGGCACCTCCAATTTAACATCTCATGGTAACGACATCCTACTGAGATGTAGCTCATGAAGTGTGCCTAGGATCGAACCCGGGACCTTTAGCTTTTACTTCACTAGTAAGACCGCCTCACTATTAAGCCTAGTGAAAACTTAGACTACGAGTGGTCGTAATAGTGAGGCAGCGAGAACAAGGCTCCACCAATTTAACGTCTCATGCGATCGACATCCAGCAGCCGAGATGTAGCTCATGAAGACTATGCGTGCTGCAGCGGATTGAACCCAGGACCATCAGAAGAGCTAGCTAATCTAAAACATTCTGCCTATTGTGATTTACTTCACTACAAAGACCACCTCACTATAAAGCCTTGTGAAATTTTGACTACTCGTGGTCGTTATAGTGAGGTCCCACTTTATTATACCATTCACCCCACTCTAACGAATCACACAGTTGGACAGCTACTGCACGGTAGGCTGTCATGATATCAAAAGACCCCAAGACAGGGTGACCAGAAAAACCCCTGACAGATATTGAATTAAGGGAACTAGTGAGGTGCAGAATGCTGTAAAGCTAAAGCTTCATTCTGATCACAAGGGATCCAAGGAGATCAAAGACTGCAGTACATTCTGCAGCGTACCGCTGTTGCCTGACTGCAGTCGTATTTAGGGCAAATGCACTCGCGTGGAAAAGCCAATCATCTCATTGTCATAGACATTCCCCGAAGAGTAGCTACAGCACTAAGAAGTAGACGGTATAGATATGGAATTAGATACGACAGGACTTCGCTATTAAGAACGTCGTTGGTGAAAACGTAACGGGTCTTAAAGACGCCGTGATTTGTGGTTTACTGAGGGTGTCTACATTTACGGTCAGGAGCGATAGATTTTTGGTGGGGATGACGTCTCAAATGCACCATTTGCAGTTTCTTTTATGATTTTTTGGGGATTTTTGAAATATTATCAATGAAATATAGATGAGTACATCCCATGTGATGGGACAGGGACTGACATGTGGCTCATAAACAGTGCAGGGAGTGGACTTTGAACGCATGCACCCACAGTCACTGCCATGGATGAGATGATGATGAGTACATCCCATGTGATGGGGCAGGGACTGAGATGTGGCTCATAAACAGGGCAGGGAATGGGCTTTGAACCCATGCACCCACAGTCACTACCATGGATGATGATGAGTACATCCCATATGATGGGACAGGGACTGAGATGTGGCTCATAAACAGTGCAGGGAGTGGGCTTTGAACCCATGCACCCACAGTAACTGCCATGAATGAGATGATGATGAGTACATCCCATGTGATGGGACAGGGACTGAAATGTGGCTCATAAACAGTGCAGGGAGTGGGTTTTTTAACCCACGCACCCACAGTGCGAAGAGAAGCTAGTAAGATCTTAGATGTTTCGTAAAAGATATTCAGTTATTGCTCGGAGACCTTGTACGTCATTTTTATATCTCTTGATCATGTATATGGGGCCTTCTCGTGCGAAACGGCAAATTTCTTCTTCTCTCGCTTTTTTATGACTACTTTTAAATTAATTTTTTTCATCTGCACATTCAAGTGTGGAGCAGACATGACATTGTGACATCACAATGGCACTTTTGACAACAAATTTTGTTCATATTGTGCTGTTATCGATACTTAAATTTCATGCATTTGCTCAGAAATCAATATTTCTGATGTATACAATATGTATAATATGATATAGGAATCATTATCCATAATAATGCCATTATCCAACATGTAATATCCATACCTTGGAAATACGGATTATTCGCATTAAATTTTTGATGCGTTATTCAACGATTATTTTCTTTTAGATATACAAATTTATACAATTCCGTACAGATGAAGTTACATAATAATAATAATAGGTTGCATTTATATCATTAAATATTCTTATTTTTCTTACATATTTGTTAATTTGATACGCAACGTCGTAATGGCTAAGATTGTGAGTATGTAATTGCCATATGAATTTTTACTTTCGAACAAATTCTAAATGTTTTGCGACGGCATGTTTGCATAAGAAGCGATACATTGTCGGTAATACGCAGTTTTAAAAACTGAAACCACTTTTGATTTCCTCGTTTAAACGGCTCGCTGTTGGGACGTGATTCAAATGTTGTGGGACGTAATTCCGGTGCCATATTGACGGAGTATATCTTAGACTAGATTGCGATTCAAATCGTGACGCAATTCGCATTCGATCAATGGCGAATTGACATTTTTACAACTAAACATTACATGTCTGGTGTTGTGTGGGCTCGCCTTTATGACTTGCCGAGTGGTTGTACGCAAAAAAAGAAGTAGATTATTTCATATCGATCACATCCATTGACGGGCAAATCTCAACCCCCAAGGTGGGGGGTTTTATTTCAGGTGAAGTTATAATAAAATCAATACCTTAACGTATTGCTTCGGCTTTCAGGCGAGCTCTCGTTCTGCTAAGCTGTAAAAAAAATAGTTGATATTTTATGATAATGTTTGTCGTCTGAGCTCGGTAGCTGCTGTTTCCAAGCTTCGATAAATAAAATGGTACGGAATTGCTGCAGGGCGATCCTTTATTGCCCTATATGTACGATATCGTTAACTCGAAGGTTGTTTCTACTGATTGTGTTCTGTCGTACACGACAGGAATTGGGGCAGTCTTGCTAAACATACATGTACTCTTAAGGCAAATACGCCGCAAATAGGTATTGCATAAATTTGTGAAATATCAGTACCATATTGTTAGATTGACATTGGTATTATCCATGAATTACTCGATTGCAATTCTTACGTTTATATGTTTCGTGATAACGACATCGGAATTTCTTAGCCTAATATTTTAAAGCACCCAAATATCTGACTATAGTGAGGTAATCTTAATAGTGAGGTGGTCTTAATAGTAAGGTGGTCTTAATAGTAAGGTGGTCTTAATAGTGAGGTGGTCTTAATAGTGAGGTGGTCCTAATAGTGAAGTGGTCTTAATAGTGAGGTGGTCTTAAGAATAGTCCACTTTACCTCGTTATAACGAAATTCTGATATAACGACCTACTTATAAATCTTCAGTATTGTTCACAGACATCATTTTCAAACAGTGAAAAGTTCATGTTTTTAGTTTTATGAAACCGCTATAGTCTTAAATTTCATGTTTTAATGGCTAAAATATCTTCGAAGAGTACTAAAAACTTCAGATATCATAAAATAAATATGAAGCTGACCTTATGTATCAAATAAGATTAAAAAATGACAAAAATATGGAAAAATGGGACGCCCTTGTCTTAGTGTATCTAAACATAGCCTTGATACAAGTGTTGCAGGGGCCCTTAAATAAACATGGAGGGCATTTTTATCTTACTCTACAAAAACAAACTTATATGACAAAGAAAATATAGGAAAGTCCTAAATTCTTGTCCTAATTTGGATAACAGAGACCCCTGCCAATATAAACACTAAAAATAAACAGTAGTGCTTAAGATTTTAACATAAGGATTGGTTAAAAGACAACAGAAGTACTGTTAAAATCAAAAGAGACATTTTTCAACTAGATTACAATTCCAGAGGCTACGCTAATTAGTCCAGTGTCCATGTTTTAGGGGAAAAAAAGAGAAGAAAAAAAATATTCAAAAAACTGCAGAAAATGAACTATGAGATAAGATAGTTGCAATTTAATGTTGTTTTTGTCGAAATAAAGAAATATAAACATGAATGGTTTATGTCTATTTTGAAAGGTTATCTGCCGTTAGTTATTTCGTAATTTGTGTGATTAGATAAAAAAATTAATAAAGTATGAAAGAAATATGAAGAAATAAAATACAGTAGAAAATGTAGCTACTATATTTTGTACCCCGATACAGTTATACCTCATTATTGAGACCATTGTTTATATAAGTGTGGGATGTTGGAAAATGTTTAGTTTCGTATTAGCTAGCGAGGTATTGCTGGAACATACTATAGATGGGTTTTCTTGGTCTTAATAGTCAGGTGGTCTTAATAGTGAAGAGGTCTTAATAGTAAGGTGGTCTTACTTAATAGTGAGGTGGTCTTAATAGTGAGGTGATCTTAATAATGAGGTGGTCTTATTAGTGAGGTGGTCTTAATAGTGAGGTGGTCTTCAATAGTGAGGTGGTCTTCAATAGTGAGGTGGTCTTGATAGTGAGGTGGTCTTAAATAGTGAGGTGGTCTTAAAGTGGGTTAAATCTGTATAAACATTCCTTGAAGTGTATAGGATACTTCATTTTTTCCATTTTTAAGTTATTTTTGAGTCTTTTTAGTCATTTCTTTTGCACATTTTTGACATATGGTATAACTTGTAGAAATGTGACCAGTTTTTCAAAAAATATTTCTAAGCCATATTATTTCCAAGGGTTACATAGCATAGATTACTGCTCCCCCTGGTATCAAACAGGGACAAAAAAGGGGTTAAGGTCACATGACCCTACCCAGGATACATTGCACCACTAACATATTTAGGAATAACTTGCATTTCCCATAAATTTTAAGCAAAAAAAAAAACCTCCAAAAAAAGTTACAAAAATACTTGTGTTATCACAAGTGCAGATATGAACTAAACCTAGACAGCTTAATCCACAGATGTAAGTGTCTATGCAAAGGCAGGAAATAAACCCCACCCTTGGTGTTAATGTCTCACAAATTCAACCTTATCATCTCATCATTACATCTGGCTCTGAAACCAATCATGACAATACAGCAATTGTTTATATCATTCATACGTCACAACACTTCATATTTTCAATATTTTGCAACAGTTACTAAATATCATACATTTAAAATGGAATTGAAAACAATAACATATGTACATATTGTCTCAGTTATATATATAATGAAACAATGGCCCCTCCCTGTAAAAATACATTGTATTCAAATTAGAAACAGATTTTGGAAAATACATGATACATTTTCCTGTAGTATTATTTAGTGCTTTTAAAAGACAACCATCTCACCATTAAGACCACCTCACTTTTAGGACCACCTCACTATTAGGACCACCTTGCTATTAAAACACCCTCTCTATTAAGAACACCTCACTATTGGGACCACCTCTCTATTAAGAACACCTCACTATTAAGACCACCTCACCTTTAAGACCAGCTCACTATTAAGACCAGTAAATTTCCACTATAGTTTGTCTTTATAGTGAGATTTTGCTGTATAGTTTTCTGGTATTTTAATCTAAATCTGTAAGTCTCATGTTTACTTTTCTTCTTAAAATCTTTTTTCTTAAATTTTTTAGTAGGTTTTCGCATTCTTAGTGCATTGGACTCAGAAATAACTTCCAGATGTGTGGGTGCTAAACTGAAGTGATTTTCTGTGGTATATATAATTATTATGTGTCTATGCTTTGGCAAGTGAAAGAACCCACCCATGGGATAGATGTGTACTGTGTGACTCCAAGCAGCCTTATCATCTCATCATTACGTCTCCCTGCAGCTGGTCATATAAGCTGACTAAGCTTCAGACCCAGTAGCATTGACACAATACATAGTGTGGATTCCAAGCCTTATCATCTCATCATTACGTTTGCCTGCAGCTGGTCATATAAGCTGACTAAACTTCAGAACCAGTAGCATTGAGACATTGAACAAAATTAATTGAATTAATTTGGAAGGTGTTTTTGTAACAAAAATGCATTAATTTCAATTTCGAAAGTATTTTAGCCACACCAGTTACTTGATTTAGAAAGTATTTTAGAATCATAACTATTTATAATCAACCAATTGCAATTTTGGGGAATTTTGTGTTTTTCAAAATTCCTAGTTATTCTACTTAGAGACAAAAGGATTTATGCACGTGTAATTAAGGCTGTTAAAATTATGTTACCATGGTAACTGTTTTAAAATGGCTACATTTAGTTTCGTAAACTGGCTTATTTACTTTCGTGTATAATAATTTAATAAAGTGTGTTTTTTTTTGCATCTAATAAAAATTACCACCTGCTTCTAAATTTTGTAATATGAAACTTTAATTTAAAGATTAATGGTTTTTTTAAATATTTTTTCGTAATGTCAAAACATATAACCTTGGAAAATGAACGTATTTAAGATTAGGAAATTACAAGAAAGAAAATAGTTTAAGATTATATCAGCTATCTGTGAAATGTAGTCCAAGATATTAATACAACTTTGGCTACTCAAAATGGAAATATGATAATACAAAAATGCATTTAACATTTTGAAATAATCATTTCATATTTTTGGTTTCTGATATTTGTTTTAAAACTCTTATTTTCATTCAGTAACTGGTCAGGCTATTTATCCTTCATAAATTATCGAAAAAAAATAAAAAATTATTGAAGAATATTAGATTTATTAGAAATTGATAATTATAGATTTTAGTCTTCGTTTGTTACGATTTGATTATGTGATGTTTAAAAACATTTGTTTGTGACAAAAATATTATGATTGTAATTTACAATATCACCTGCAAAAATCTATAACTTTCAAAAATGGGTACAAACTTGTGTAATAATGGGCAGAAATTATTACATTTTACAAACATAGATTTGTTAAATTTTAGAATATAATTGTGTATAAACTCGCTAAAGCTTTAGCATACTTACTTACTTACTTACTTACCTACTTACTTACTTACTAACTTACTTACCTACTTACTTACTTACTTACTTTTTTATACATTTTACAACAATGCATTTTTTTCTGTTTTTTTTAGTATATTCTATGGTGTTGTGCCCCTCCCCCTCCCCCTAACTAAACAAGGGGGGTCTAAAATGCTCTAAAAGTTTGGGGAACACTATTTTACCCCTTTAATACCAACCCCCTGGCCATATTTAGCAGCAGCGCGTGCAAACCACGCGCTGGAAGCGTGCTACTCATAAAGAACGAAAATTTGACAAAAAGAGGAGGGGGGGGGGGGCTTTTAAAATAGGGGGTGGGAGAGGGGGGTTGACATGTTGAAATTGCCCTTCACGGTCTAGTGCACAAGTGTGCTGTGACAGGTGGCCAGCCATTTAATGTATTTTACCCCATTTACCATCTTAATGTAAACCCCCCAATGAAAAATTACCCCAATATACGCTATTATATCATATTTATTGTATTCGGACTGTTTGCCCATAAGTAATAAATCATAATTTATAATCCCCCACTGTACAATTTGCTTATATTGTTGGACAAATAATCCAGTTATTGGCCCCCAAAAACGATTTGCCCAATGTAAATTTACACAACATATAGTGTAGGATTATTAATGGCTAAATATATGAATGGTTTTATTTCACTTATGAAAAGAGAATCATATTGAATTTACCAAATTTATAATAATCAAAAGTCTGCATATATATATATAAAAAAAGTAGCATAAGACATATTTTATTTCTAGATTGTATCAACTATGGTAGCTAAGTTTAAATCATTATGAAATAGATCTGAAAAATGGATATAAAGTTTCAAAAATACTTTATTTTGCTATACAGTTACTTTGTTGAGCGACAGTTTAACTTCCAGCCAACTTGCGGCCAATCTCTTAGCACCCCAAAAGGGTGAAAATCTCGAGAAACCCCTCTCTATATTTTGCCCCTTCATCACCTGCTAGTCACCCCCAGACAAAGGGGTAGGACCCCGAACCCTTTTTGTGAGATGTCCAGTGTCTTGAATATATGGCCTAGGCCTATTGATTGAATAATTTAAAGATAGATATATAGGTAGATAGATAGATTGATAGATGGATAGATTGATAGATGGATAGATGGATAGATAGATGGAAAGGCAGATAGATGGATAGATGGATAGATACATGGATAGACAGACAGACTGATAGATAGATAGATAGATAGTTAGATAGATTGATAGTTAGATAGATAGACAGACAGACAGATAGAACGATAGACAGACAGACAGACAGCTAGACAGGTAGATAGATAGAAAGATGTAACATATTGAGCATCTTAAAATGTAAACTTAATTTTTATATTTAATTGTTGCTATTATTAGGTACTGTGACGTATGCTTGGGACTTCCATTGTTCCCTACTGTTCATTGTTCTCTTTGTTTGTTTTCCATGCCATGTGATGTATTAAGTTATTACATTTTTTGATGAATTGCTATAATCCTAGAGTCTATCAATATTATATCGATCTCTCTTGGTTTGTGAATAGTAGAGATTAGCTTTGTTTACCCACCCCCCCCCCCCTCATTGGTCTTTTTTGCAATATTTTTGCCCCCCCCCCCCCCAGCTCCCCCAATCTCTTGTACACACAAAAGTTCCTAGTTTATGTGGAACGCGTTATCTACTAGTACCTTAGCTGCCATAATACCAGCAGGTGGCTAGAATTTCTCGTTTAGACGCCTGGGTATAGTTTTGTATAGTGAAATATATATTTTAAATGTTAATTTGATGTTAGGTTAGAGACTGTACTCGTATTAACGCCGGGGTAAGGAAATTATGTAGTCAACCTTTTGTGTTTATATAATATTATATTAATAAATTGTGCTTAGAACGAAATATATTTTGTTAGTTCGTAATAAACATTGTTCTGTTTTACTATATTTATGAATTCCATATTGAAAGTCACTATATATCCATGGTATAGCCCAACTAATCTATAGTTATAATTTAATATAATTTTCAGACTTATATCACACAAGTTTTTAGCAAAATTCATGGTATATATAATATTGCTATGCCCGTTTAGTATAGTTTATCAAATTAATACGGTATGTAAACACTCCGCTGTGACCACCTGGCGCTAGTGTGCATATCCATTGTTAGGATAATGCCCCCCCCCCCACCCCCCCCCCCCCCCATTGTATGGTCAAGGCATTCTAGTAGTTGTACTATAACAAAGAGGGGGGGGGGGGGTCTAAAATTGAGCGTTGGGCAAATATTAAATCAGCTGAGTAAAACTAAATTAAGACCATGATAAAATGATTGGTAAATATTAATCTACTGGAAAAAGATATATTTATTTACATAAAATTGTAAAAAAAAGGGTAAATATTTGAAATTTCCAGTTATTGATATGAACTACGGCGTATAAGTTACACTGGAATAAATATTTTAGTTTTATTATGAAGACTTATATGTCCTATGAAAAATAATCACAATTCAAATATATGATATTTAGATAAATATGAAATATGTATAATATTACATTTTTAATAACTAAATGAATAGTGAGGTAGTAAATATAGATATTAAACATATGTAGCTACATGTAATTATGTATACATGCAAGATTTTTCATTTTGTGATATGAAATGATATCCTCAAATTTAATTATAAATGAATATGTGAACTTTTTTTTTTAGTTATTCTGAATATTCTCATTGTTGCTATTTTTAGCTTTGAGACTTAGAAACGGTTCAAAATGCTTTTAAAAGTTTCGAAATCTATTTTTTTATTCCACAAACTGCATAAAATACACGAAAGTTGTGCCCTTAACAGTTTTGAAAACTGAATCCAGTTCCTTTTGATCCCCGCTTTGATCTCATTGCGTAGAAAACTTCAATCAGAACTGCCGTAGTTTTTTTAGATACACCTTTGTGTCACTTATATAAGTTTACCCAGAACAACAAAGATGTGCTCATTCATCGCGCATCGGAGTAGATTTATTTTGATTGATTGGGCCTAAGTTGACAGTCGAAGTTCATACATTTTCATAGCAGATATTATAGAGAAACCCCCCACCCCTCCCCCCCCCCCAAAAGGGGGGGGGGGGGGTTAGGGTTGGAATCTTTACATGTCGTAAAAAATCGTCTGCTTCGAAGTTATCGCTCCTTACGACAATGAAAAAACAAAAAATGGTGTCTCATATGACATATGAGTGTTTTATATGATAATCAAATGTCATGTATTGTCATATATCTGATAAAATATTGTCATATTTTGGAAATTTTTCTTTTTATTGATATGGGCGAGGGTTGTATCAAGATTTATGCATTCAATATCTGATTGATTGATTGATTGATTGTTTAATTGTTTGATTGATTGGTTATGTATGTAGACCTCAAACCGACATTCATTGCCTTATGTCGTTCGGATGAGACGTTAAATTGGCGGTCCCTTGTACTCGGTGTCTATGCTGAGGCAAGTAAAAGACTCCACCCTTGGGGTAAATGTGTGACATGGGTGGACTCCTCCTCTCTCTCACCTCATCAATCAATCAACCCTCGATAAAGAACTTGCCTTCAAGGCTGCACTTTCTATCTATTTATCTATTTATGACCTTGCTCCTAAAACAAGAAAATGTAAGACAATAAAATATTAATGTCGACATAACCAATAATGATCTCTTATGTTCTTCGGATATTATGTTTGTCTGAATTATTGATAGCAAGTGTTGTTTATGATGTATTTAATGATTTTTCAGAGATAATTTAGCAGAAGGCAATTTTCTTATGGGCGGGGGTATGTGAGGACACTAGCTTTAGGATAAATGCCGAGCAGACATTGTGAATGATAAACTCTGCCCCTTATGACATTTGAAATCAACCGGAAATATCTGCCCCTCCTGTCAATAAAAATATGACAATAGGAATACGTCCATTGTTGGGTCCCCTTGAACAATGGAATAATGGTCACACAATATCTGAACCTTTATGACAATAAGAGCCACAGCAGGAGAGGAAGATTGGGGGTTCAGGACAATGACAGAAGTGGCCGCATGGAACTGCCCCTTATGACAATAGCGGTAATGACCCCTTTACTGAAAGCATGGCGTGTGGACTGCTACTCTCTATTGTTAAAGTCGATCCTCTCCTGCAATAAATTGCCAGCAATGGTGAAATAAAACATTCCGGCATCTCGAACTGCGATTTTTTATGGTGAATTTGTCTTGCGAAGAAGATTTTACGGCCCACACTAAGCTATCCATTGTCTCTGACGCGGTGGTACGGCTATATATGTTATAAAGAGGGAAATTTATTAACATCCTTGCAGGATGACTAAGTCAACAGAATCTAAGACCTTATCATTACAGTCAACTGCATCACTTTCCTGCATCCGTCATCTGGAGGACCGAGTGCCTAAGTCGCATTGCGCCATAACGTCTTACGGTATAGGTGCTTTCGACTGTGTGTATTATCTTATACGGCCTGATTCTGTTAGAACAGAGAATATTGGCCGTAAAGATACATTTATTGGGCAAGGATTTTGTCATATATAACCTGTATATTGTTTATACACAAACTTATATCACAGGTTATAGGCCTAGCTCAGAGGTAGCGCTCTGGGCTTCCAACCGCTGGGTCCTGGGTTCGATTGCCCGGTCGAGCCTAAGTTGGATGGCTGTTTCATCCTTTGTCTCATTGCCATGGTCTCTGCCTGTCCTAATTAGCCCATCAGGTGCAGAAATACAGGACGTAAAACCCTAATCACACACACACACACACATATATCACAGGTTATAAGTGGAACGATGCCGTCGACACCAAGATGCATGCTTCTCCTATCCATCCACCGTAAAAGTAATGGAGATATAACAAAACGTCTGATATACCGAAGCGCAGTTATGATGTCAAACACTTTGATGTAACACAGTTGTGTGTATTCGGCAAACCGACCAGTCAACAAGCCGGAAAATGAATGAACCGGCTAACCGACCAATAAGCGAACCAACGGACCAATGGACAAACGAAAAAAGTCTCCGCCAAGGCCTTTTGATCATCTGTATGCTTAACCGCAGTGCGGTGAGCACTTGACTGTATGGAGCACATTTTTTAAGGCACTTGACAAAATCACTTATGCAGCGCTGCTATTTTGGTGTATGTTCTATAAATCCGGGGATTTGCCAGGGATTACGTCCTGTTATTGGTGTGTTCATATGGAGGCTGAGGGAGCAACTAGCGCCACCTAGGGGATGAGGGGGTGCCCCATCATTTCCCTATATCACTACAGTACAACCGGCGGCTTAAGGAAGCCTCGGCCAAGTGGTTAGCTGGGCTTCTAAGGCAGTGACTCGTGGTGCTTGAGTGTGGACACCTCTCCTTGCTTGCAATGTTTATGAGCCACATTTCAGTCCCCGTCCCATAACATGGGATGTACTCATCATCATCTCATCCATGGCAGTGACTGTGGGTGCATGGGTTCTAAGCCCACTCCCTAGACTGTTTATAAGCCATATCTCAGTCCCTGTCCCATCACATGGGATGTACTCATCATCATCTCATCCATGGCAGTGACTGTGGGTGCATGGGTTCAAAGCCCACTCCCTGCACTGTATATAAAGGCATATCTCAGTCCCTGTCCCATTGCATAGGATGTACTCATCATCATCTCATCCATGGCAGTGACTGTGGGTGTATGGGTTCAAATCCCACTCCCTGCACTGTTTATAAGCCATATCTCAGTCCGTGTCCCATCACATGAGATGTACTCATCATCATCTCATGAGCCACATTTTGGTTTATTTACATCAGCATTAGCTCTGAATTTTCAATGAGGAAAATTTGGCGTAGTTATACACTCCTGTATGTGGTATTCCGTTCGACGGACCATAGTGCATTAGGGTTAAAATATATATCGAACAGTCTTCCAGCGAAACGTAGGACTATCTGGCATTCCTTACAGCGGCGTTCTGCTGTATATTGCCCGGTGCTCTCACAGTCACTCTGTACATTATTTGGCTGGCCGGCTACACTCAGCAGTAGCACAGGCTGTGTGTGTGTGAATTTGTGTGAAGTCTTGCCTACTCTGTGATTGCATTTGCCCGTGGCCCAGGGGTCATAAAAGAGAGCCCCCTTGCCTGCAGCCACGTTCTGACCCCCCTGACGGTCACGTGACACCCCATGACGTCACTAGATGACGTCCGACGTTGCTGCTGCTGCTGCTGCTGCTGCTGCTGCTGCTTGAAGGCGACGTTGTGTCATGGTCTTGTGTGTGTGTGCCCTGGTTGTCTCATACTGTATACAATGCCTTATTCCAGTCAACTTGCAGTATTCTCCAAGACCTCCACACTTGACTTAATACGACTGCTGCTATGCCCCAAAGTGGGGCTATATATAGTGCTCTATTGCCTTGGTTACAACAGCCCTTTGTATTGCAGTGTTGGAACTTTATTGCAATTGCAAGCCAGCGTTGAAATTGATTATCTCAAGTAATACTACGTTCCAAATATATTGCCTTGCATAGTCTTATGAGATCTCTCAGGAAGTAGATTAAGTGACTGGTTACAACACAAATAGAGCTGTATAAATCTGATTGTGAAGACATAGGTTAGTTCAGCCCTCTAAAGCAGGTTTATTAGCACTAAAGCCGGGGTAGATATATATATTGATATAAGTCATAGCCAACCTTATATTTCTGGCTCTTAACGGAATTGCGGATATATCGATGTCTTTCGTTTTATTCATCGGGACTGTTTTAGTGGTTAAGGTGTTGACAAGCTCTTTTACAGGTTCTGTGTTCAGTTCTAAGTTTTGCTTTTTAACTGCTGTTCATGTTAGCAAACTTTACCTCCAACCAATACACTCACACTCCTTTATAACCGACTATTTGGGACTGTCAAGTCTGCGTTATAACGGTGTTTTGTTAGATGCGGGTCTGGTTTAAATGACACACAAAAATCCTCGTTATAACTGGGCTTTCGTAAGAACATGCTTGTTATAAATGGGTGCGACCGTACAGACGAGAGAAATGAATACAATCTCGGGAGTACTATACGTACGTTCGTAATTACCCCTTTTCTTGTACTTTCTCCGCACCCCCTTTTCTTCTGCTATGACTCATTGTTAGTACGAGCAGCACAACTCCACTTAATACTAATACTACACGACCACTGAAAGGTGGCTTTTTGTACTATTGTGACCAATGTGAAGCAACCACCTCAGGGGCTTGCTTGCTTGGAGCACAGTTTATTGACAGCCTCTGATTCATAGAAAAAGCCCCAATACAGCTGGGTTAGACAGCCATGTTAGCCGGCACAAGGGCTGACAGCATTACATAGCTGTCAACCGGTCAGGCTGGCCATTGGCTTTGCAGGGGCTGGCCATTTCTATGGTCACAAAGCTAGTGGACTTTATCTTCGGCGTGCTGCTGCTTTTTGTGTCGCCCGCTGTATGTACTACTGTGTAGTGTTGTAAGCTAGATAATACCTACCAGGCTACAAGCACAATTATAACGAGTCCAATTGTAACTTAGTCATTGTTGAAGAATGGATTTTTTACCTATCTTTCAAATTAGACCCATGTATAACATAACCCGGTTATAACAAAGACGTTCCGACATTCGCGAATAGTTCGTTATACGAGGGCCCTACTAATGCTTATAGTAATTAAGTATGTTATACGAGGGCCCTACTATTGCTTATAGTAATTAAGTATGTTATACGAGGGCCCTGCTATTGCTTATAGTAATTAAGTATGTTATACGAGGGCCCTACTATTGCTTATAGTAATTAAGTATGTTATACGAGGGCCCTACTATTGCTTATAGTAATTAAGTATGTTATACGAGGGCCCTACTATTGCTTATAGTAATTAAGTATGTTATACGAGGGTCCTACTATTGCTTATAGTAATTAAGTATGTGTATACTTTCTATAATGGACCTCCTTAGCAACAAAGACTCCTCGCTGTTATTACCATGTCTTGTACAGTCTTAATAGAAAGGTTGGGGTATATTTGTAAATAAATTGCACGATACTGTGCTTTACTTCCACAAATCTGTGGCCGACATTTGTGCGCGTTAATGGTGCTCACAAGAGCGCATGGAAAGTAGTAGCGAAAAGCACATGAAAGGCACTCAATAAGAAACAAGGGTGAATTGGAAAGCACTACAAATACAGTGCAGCCAAGGCATGCCATTTCTCGTGGCCTTAGGCCATTATTGAAGGGAGCCATTGGCCTAGTCACCTTTCCTACTATGGCCTAAGTGGCTGGGCCAACTTCTATAGCAGCTCATAGGCCTTCAGATTGCCTGGGCCTAATTGCACTATTGAGCAATCAGTGCGGTGTCCAGTGCTCATAGTAAACTATTACATATATGCTGTGTTTGGGAGTTTTACGCAGTCAAACCTATATTGAGCATTCACCCCAGGAAACTGCGGTTAGGTCTCCGTTATAATGGGGTTTCGTTATACGTGGGATTGATGTAAAAGATGGCGACAGCTAAAACGTTCACCTAGACAACGACCCGGTTATAACAGTAACCAGACTTTCGTTATAAGCTTGGGTCGGCCGGTATTAAGACCTGCAAAATTTAATGTCTGTATTTCGTTATATTGAGGTGGCCTTAATGGTGAGGTAGAATAAATTGACATAATATATTATGTTATAGGTCTTTTGTGACCTCTGCATGTCGATAAAATTCATTGATTCAATAACAAAGAGACAAGATTGGGAAGTAAAATGGTTCTAATAGTGAGGTGGTCTATATAGTGAAGCCTCAATGGGTAGGAGGGTTCCAAACTTCCAATGAATATTACCTTAGAAGATTGTAATTTTTAAATGGTGCTCAGCATGGGTTTACCATGCTTACACCAGAGTAGTGAGACTACTCTGGACAGATGTACTGATTCTGTACTGAACACACTTAACAGCAGTACACTGGATTGCAGCAGCAGCAGTAGCAGCAGCAGTAGCTACAGCAGCAGCTGTATAGAGGACGTTTTCCCCTGGACAACCATGCATTGATTGGCAGTGAGTGACCACTGGCTACTGGGGGCCAGGGTAATCCTTTGTTGTGGCCAGTTGTTGCCTGATGAATTGTCCGTCAATGCGAGGAGATTTGGGAATTAGCGTAGCTCCTTGATTGATCCCTTATCGAGTCGAACATACATCATTATGTACAGCCGGAGACTGCAATTAAGCAGAATTAACACCCAATTCCTCACAGGGCTGTCCCTCCAAAGACTATTAACGGTGATGTAATGGTGTTTAAATGGAAAATGTTTGCATTTAACAAGCCCCGTTGATGACTTACAATGTATTGAAAGCCACTGCTTCAACCTTGGCTGCTGCTACTTTCATGTAGATTTAACTTGAGATACTGTGAGATATCACTGAGATACTGGGATTATGTGCCTCTAAATTATACATCAAGGTTCTCCCAGGATCTTCAGAGGGTTTCCGAGGCATCCTTAGGAATGTTTATGCACTCCCAAGATTGATAAATAAATGTTGCCCCACTCATTATATGGTAAAAGCAGTATTTGTGTCTACAACTTGTGGCCCAATGGTTACAGTGTTGGTCAGCTCCTCTGAATGTCATGGATTTGAATGCCACTTCAGAAACTGGATCTCAGATAAAATGGTCTGACGTCGAGCCAGCGTCACCTACGACGTATCGTTGTCAGGCCACTTTCATACCGAGTGTATACGATCTGGGATATCTGTGGGTTTGGCAGAAATTCATTTGTATGTGATGTTGAAATGGAAGTGTCTCTTGGTTTGTGTTTGGAAAAGGGGGCCCCACCCATGGAGTAAGATATTGCATCACATTGACTCAAAGCTAATCATTTTACCTAACTCAACTGTATACATGCAGTTTTGAGGCAACAATAGGAAATACTCGAAAGAAACAGGTATCTACTTTTCCATGAGCTCTAAAAGCAAAACTCAACAATTGGTGTTGCATAGCGCTGTCTTTAAGTCAAATTACTTCTTTCCACAATGCAGCAAATTCGATCAAATTTAGGCGCTGCTGTTTCCAAAGCGGATGGCGCGGCATACACAAATCTTAGTCGTTTTTCTCCTTTATCGTATATCATTCATCTATATCATTCTGAGGAGAGATAAGTGTCATTCGGCTGCTGCTCTGTGTGCCTCAACAGCCCAACACATCTCCCACTAAGGGGAGAAAAAGGCGGGCTTAGATGGTGGCAGATAGTGACAATCGCGGCTGTTATCTGATCCTCAGCTGCAACACGCGATGCATGGGCCATGGTGCTGCTCTCAGCTCCTCAACCGCAGTCCCTTTTTTTCTGCTGTAACTGTGAGCTGTAACTGTTGCTACTGGGTAGTCTAATTACTAGTAATGATATATTTGCATTCAGCGGGTTATATTCAAGAGACGGTTGGCAATTCATAATGTTTTAGAGCAGCTGCTGTCACGTTTGCTCAAATTTCCTGCAAGTGTTAACTGGAAAAGATACATTTGCATTCAGTAGGATACGTTCAAGGGGTGGTTTTTAGGCGTACGAGTCATAATATTGTAGCGCAATTTGTAGTCTGTGAGCGCTTGCGGATTTAACACTGCATTTTGCTGTAACTGTTGCTACTGGGTAGTATGATTACTAGACTACTTTTGTATTTAGGTTAAATATCAACATGGTGGCTTACAATTCAATGTGTGTATTGTCTTTTTCACAGTGTATGCCTTTAATATTAGTGAATGCTAGTGCAAGGCCCTCAGCAACAGTGACTAGTTGCTGAGCTGCGATGCCGCGCGGACTGTCCAGTTCATTGCAAATGGCGGTCTTTGATTGCCCGTGTGTCTGGCTAATCTATTAGTCAAGACATCCAGATGAGTCATCAAGGTGCTTGGCTATTTATGAGGTTTGTAGTGTTCATTGTATTGGATTCGTTGGTTTAATTAGTAGATGTGTTCGGCGGCTAAACAGAAGTGAAAGCATTTTGGACGTTTTACATCGTTTGTTATCTAACTCCTACCTGTAGTTTCACAGTATACTTATTTGTTAACCTATTCCTTTGCTTATAGGGTCTCAATTCCAACCCTTTTCACCGGTTTTAATCCATTCCTATCATTAACACCCTTATTTGGTCTGCTGCGGAATTTCTGCCTTTGCTACAACTCGCCTCGATGCTTCTGAATCACTACTCCATTCCTTATCCTTAAAGACTAATAGTAATCACTAATGGTAGGAGATTTTGAAAGGACCTGCCATGCAGTGACCCTTCCTTGCCTTTTCTTACTGCTGGATCCCCGTGCTATGTTGGGAAATCAATAGGCTCAATGATAAGATTGTGGGGCGGGTGTAATAGCGCTAACCTCAACCAAGGGCCACAGGCATATCGTCAAATCGACATCATCTCATTTCCAAGAGAAACATCATCGAGTGTCATTTTGCGAGCAACACCGATTCATCTCCATTACTTTTTCTCCTAAGTTTGAATTCTACCACTGTAAGCTTCCGCTATTGTTTGTCTGTATAGTTGGGATTTTGCCTTTTTAATACCCATTGTTTTCCTCTGTAGCTCTGGTTTAAAAAAATATATATATATATATATATATATATATATATATATATATATATATATATATATATATATATATATATATATATATATATATATATATAATATATAATTTTATTGACAGATACCCATTGTTTTCCTCTGTAGCTCTGGTTAAAAAAAAAATATATATATATATATAATATATAATTTTATTGACAGATACCCATTGTTTTCTTCTGTAGCTCTGGTTAAACATATATATAATGTATAATTTTTATTATATATTGACAGATACCCATTGTTTTCCTCTGTAGCTCTGGTTAAACATATATATGATATATAATTTTTATTATATATTGACAGATACCCATTGTTTTCCTCTGTAGCTCTGATTTAAAACAGTAACACCATTCTTATCTTCTAAGAGTGATTTTTGCCAACACATTCCGCAGCTATTTGCTTATATGTTGAATTTACACTAATGCGTTCATTCATCATTGTTATCAGTTTCCGCTGACTCGTTCCTACTTCTTGGATTTTACCAATTACTTGCCTTTGTTTTTCACTTAGTTCGATTTTTACCATCATAGTTAATAGCATTTACCATGTAACTCAAATGGTATGGATATCGTCACTATCATTGCTGATTCAGTGGAGCCAAAAATTGTCACAGTGGTGCATCTTCTGTTGCGAAAGTCAGTTTTCGCCGATTCGCTCGTTTACTTGTTGGATTTTATCATTGAATTTACAATGTTTCCCAGATAGTTCAATTTCTACCAACAAAGCTAACAGTGTTTTTCTATGTAACATACAGTTAGTTTCATTAAAAACGACCTGTCAAATTTAACCTAGACAAAGCTAGACAACTTCTGCTATACGATGCTACCTTCCACTTAACGGAATTGTCTAGGTATAGCTGGCTACTCAAAGCCGGATCTAAAAGTACATGCAGCACCATATCAGATAAATTTCATACATTTACTTTTATATTTTATTGGTGTAAGCCGACTATAAGCTATAAGCTAGGAGTAGACAGAAGCAGCTGGATTTAGCCAGTTATAGCTACAGCCAGGAATAGGTTGCTGTAACTGTCTAGAGTCGACCATATTTTATGAAACTAACTGTAGTCACTGTCACTGCTGATTCAATGGGATCAAACATTGTCACAGCTCTGCATCTTCAGTGTTGACGCTGTGTGACCGCTGGTCAGTCACTGCCAGAAGATGGACCAGACAGCTAATAGATTAGACTAGTGGACTGCATGCCCAATCATAGGCTGCTAGACTGGACATTGGATGGTGGTCAGTCCATGCATTGCCTACTGGTCAATGGTCACTCTTTAAAGCCATATTGATTGTATCATTAAAAGGTACTAATGACAGTGCATAGTAATTGGTTGGGCTATTGTTGATGGTTTATTAATGAACCAATTGATAAACCCAATTTGAAGAACTAGTAATTGCAAGCGTTTTCTAATAGATTGATTGATTGTTTTGTAGTGATTTTTGTAATATGTAAATGCAACTTACAACTGATTAGAATTCAAAGGGTGAATTTGATTCAGAAGATATTGCAATATGAAATAACTGTAATTTGATTCAGAAGATATTGCAATATGATGAAACTGTATAGAATTCAAAGGGTGAATTTGATTCAGAAGATATTGCAATATGAAATAACTGTAATTTGATTCAGAAGATATTGCAATATGATGAAACTGTATAGAATTCAAAGGGTGAATTTGATTCAGAAGATATTGCAATATGAAATAACTGTAATTTGATTCAGAAGATATTGCAATATGATGAAACTGTATAGAATTCAAAGGGTGAATTTGATTCAGAAGATATTGCAATATGAAATAACTGTAATTTGATTCAGAAGATATTGCAATATGATGAAACTGTATAGAATTCAAAGGGTGAATTTGATTCAGAAGATATTGCAATATGAAATAACTGTAATTTGATTCAGAAGATATTGCAATATGATGAAACTGTATAGAATTCAAAGGGTGAATTTGATTTTAGAAGATATTGCAATATGAAATAACTGTAATTTGATTCAGAAGATATTGCAATATGATGAAACTGTATAGAATTCAAAGGGTGAATTTGATTTTAGAAGATATTGCAATATGAAATAACTGTAATTTGATTCAGAAGATATTGCAATATGATGAAACTATAGAATTTAAAGGGCGAATTTGATTCAGAAGATATTGCAATATGAAGTAACTGTAATTTGATTCAGAAGATATTGCAATATGAAGAAACTATAGAATTCAAAGGGTGAATTTGATTCAGAAGATATTGCAATATGAAGTAACTGTAATTTGATTCAGAAGATATTGCAATATGAAGAAACTGAAAAACAGTAACAATAAAGACAGTTTTTCTCACCCATCAGGGCTCAGCCGAAGGTGACCTACATGGTGTGATATAAAAGATGAACTATAGAGGTGTGGCAAACAATAGCTAAAGATGATGTGAGCAACAATCTTTGAAAGAAAGAGAGACGGAATAAGAGGAAAGAGGATGACTTGTGTGTGCTGTAGCTATATATAAAAAGACTCGAGATGATTCGTTTTAGCTCCGGCAAAGGATGTTGTAGCCCCTGGTCCGAAGGCTCATAAATCAGAGATATAGCAATGGAGTTTTATCATTCTAATTTGCTGGCGATGTCATCGTAGTCTCGGGAAAGACCACGTTGCGACTCTCGTGAATAACGAGAGGAGGTCGTAAAAAATGGCGGGGTCACGTGAGAGTCACGTGGGACTGTCCTATCAATGAACTGAGGCACGTCGGGAAGATGTTGGGGGGTTTATAGCAACTATGGGGCTTGTGGGATTGAGGGGTGTGGCGCGGGGGCTCCCTTTCACCCCACGTATCCTCCGAGCCTTGATGGCAATGATCCTGGTCGTTTGTTCCACATAAGAACATCTACGTGATATCCAACGATGATTTGCTTGCCCCCAGAAACCATTACAAGAATATCCACTAGAAAACCATTAGTCTTCGGTTGCTCAATGTAGCAGTGGTTGGAACGGCTACTACATTACTCCCCCCTTTGCAAAATCATTACACCCCGCAGAATTATTACGGTTATACCCCTCCGCAAATAACTGCGGTTGTAATGGCTTATACTCCGATGAGATAGTCTCACAGATTCGGAAATTGGATAGTATGTAAGCCTTCTAAGGCAATATCAAGAAAGATAAGAGTTGTTCTTCTTTATGTAGAGTTTCTTAATATCTTTGTACTGTCACTTTCAACAAATGTTTAACGAAGACTAGCTGTATTGCAAATCTACATATCCAAGTTCTCCATATAATCAAATCAACTTTTAAAGAACTCTTATAATAAATATCTCTACAATAAAAAAACGGTATTAAAATGAATATTCAGTAAACGGACTCATTCCGCATTGGCTGTTTTGCCAGCTTTTCGCAGTTAATCGTTTAAAGGAAACCTTCCTTCGCTCTTTCGTGTATATCCAAAGTTAACGATTACATTTAAGCTTATTAGTCGAGGTTATTAAGCATCAAACTTCTAAACAAGACCATTTACCAACAGGCACTGGGGTCTGTAATCGTATAATTGAATTGACTTCTAGTGCATAATGGTAACTGGCAAAGTAAATACCCACCAAGGATATATCCTTATATCTCTAATCCTATAACGTTATAAAACTAATATATTACTTATAAGTAGCTTTGTCCTAATGCTGATTCATGAGTCAGATGAGAAGATGGTGGAGTGTGATAAACAGAAAGTGTAACAAACCTGTAGTGTGATAAACACAAATAATTACAATGAGAAGTGTGGTAAACACATGTGTCTGGTCTTAACAGTGAGGTGTTCATAATATGATCATCAATAAAGGAAAGAAAGAAATGAATGAATAAATGAATGAATAAATGAATGAAAGGGTGAATGAACTTGTGTATTGTCTTAACAGTGAGGTGTTCTTAATACACTGGAATTCTAGGGTACAGGGATCATTATTAGAGGGAAAGAGGAAAACAAAAAGAAAGAAAAATTGAATAATTTAAAGAAATAACACAATTTTTAATACTGTTCATTTGGCTGTCCCGAACCACCATATCACCGCTGTACTCCGCGGTTTGAGAACAGCGGTATAGTCTAATTCCTATTTATACATTTGGCCGATATGAGACGAATGCTAATAGGCCCATTGGCTGTGATTGATTACGTAATACAGGCAAGGAGCCCATCACTATTATCCTATTGGCTGCTCGGCTCGTGTTTGTGCAGTATGGAAGCATCTTGACTGATCAGTTGTATTCAGTCATTAAGATGTAGTGATGTATGTCCCTCCATTGATGTTGAGGAGGGGTAGTAGATAGTGGAAAGTACTGAGGTCATTTGGTAGTCTGATTCTTTTTTTTGGGAGGGGGGGGGGGTGTTTTTTTGGGGGGGGGATGAGGGTGTTGAGGAATGGTTTTGTCCGTGCGTTGGTGGGTAAGGATGTCTGTGGACAGGTTGTCTGTGACTCTACTAGCCAACCTTGGCAGGCATTTAGTTGGTCACCCAGTCAGTCAGTCAGTCAGTCAGTCAATTTCTCCGTCATTCAGGCAGTCAGTCAGTCAGTTAGATGGTGACTGTCAAGTCAGTCATTCAGTTGTTCAGTCGGTCAGTCGAACCATCGGTCAGTCAGTTAGTCAATTCATTAGACATTTAGTCAGTAATTGAGCTAGTTTGCTATCCATTCTCTCAGACTAATCTGACAGGCATCTCTGTTTTGTTTTCTGTCTGTGTGTCATTTTCCCACAAACAAGCAAGTATCTATGCAAATCAACACTCACTGTATAATACCACATCCAAGCAAATAAACAGTCAATAAACAAGCAATAAAGAAGCATACAAGGCCCCATATGTTGTGTCAGTCCTTGTGAGCAGACTTGTTTAGCTTATTCCCCTGAGAACTGACAGTCAATTGGTCCACAATCCTTTTCGGCACTCTATCTACACACCATTGAACAAGAATCCCCCAGGTTTTCAAGCATATGAGCAGCTCTCCCTTGAGTGAAATCTTGGGCCATCTGGGCAGTGAAAAATGGCCGCTGTGCCAGCTGGGTGCCGAAACGTCTTATGTTCCCCAAAATGGCTATGTTACGACGTGGGGACGAAACGACTGGAGGCCGATATGTGAGAGAACATAATAAAACGGTTAATACGGTCCTGATGTATTAGGTTAATGGCTAGTGTTTAATGTGGACGGATTGGACTGGGGACGAAATTGAAACGGGACGGAATGACTATTAGCAGATTGGTTGATTTAGGACGTGTAGATTAGGATGTTTGGCTGCAAGGAACATGGTAAAGAAAACTGACTGACTTACTGACTGACTGACTGACTGACTGAATGTCTTACTCGTGTCGCAAATCAGTCAGCATTTCAAGACTTAAGTTACACAAAAGAACTTCGGTTTAATCTTGGCTGATGTCTCCTTCATGAGCATTAGGTCTCATCATGTCATCATTACTTTAACCTCTTACAACCGGCCATGTAATCTGACAAACAGAAAATCCAGCCAACACAATTTGACATACAAGAAAACAACCGCAAACAGTACAGCCATAAAAGTCTGTCGCGGCAAGGGCAAGCCGAAGCGAGACAAAATGATACGATTACATTCATCCTATTGTATTGGCTAGCCTTTGTGTGAAGGTCTAGAAGCCCCATATGTTCTCTACTGTTAATATCTTTAGCTCACATTCCTCTGTCCTGCCAATACCACAAGAGCCAATATGTTGGTGCACACGAGGGCAGATGCTCCGAGTCATGTTAGGCTAATAAGCTACCCAAATATTGTACAGGGAAACGTCGCTATTAAGACCGCCCTCCTTATAAGGAATCCAAATATTGCACACTGACGCCATTAGGACAACCCCTCTTATAAGGAATATAACACGACTGGAGAACCTCGCCATTAAGACCACCATTATACTATTCAGTAAAGTGTCGTCATGAAGACCACCCCTCTGATAAGCAACCGAAGTATATTGTACAGTGAAACCTTGCAATAAAGACCACCTCCTTATAAGGATC